>CAUYRT010023164.1:0-19248 GCA_963574885.1 Lepilemur ruficaudatus
AGCTGGGACTACAGGCATGTGCCACCATGCCCGGCTAATTTTTTCTATATATATTTTTAGTTGGCCAATTAATTTCTTTCTATTTTTAGTAGAGATGGGGTCTCGCTCTTGCTCAGGCTGGTTTCGAACTCCTGACCTTGACTGATCCTCCCGCCTGGGCCTCCCAGAGTGTTGGGATTACAGGCGTGAGCCACCGTGCCCGGCCTGTACCCTTTCTTATTAAGAGATTTCTTATTAGAGTCTCTTTATAAACTAATTTGTCACCTACTTATAATTACTTCAAATTTCATTAAGTACTTTATCAATCTTCTGTTCACTTCTCTTAGAAGGAATTAATTTATACTTAAATTGGATATAGCAGTGACTCAGATCTTTATTATACATTATTTTTATATCAGATTACTGATTTTTATTTTTTATTCATAAGTCATAGCCTGTATTTGGAGTCTTTCTTCACTGACTGCTGTGGACCATTTTTAGATCTTGCTTCAAGTTAAGACAGATTCTTCATGCTGCTGCTAAGATATGTGGGAGAGAGAGACAGGAATCTATAGGCATTCTCTTAGGCCACTCGTCCCGGTGGGACGAGTCTGGAAGTGCTCTGGAAACTCAACTTTTACTCACTCAAGAGCAACACCTGTAACTAATTAAAATTAAGTGCTGGTAAAGTCCCACCCACTCTTTGCCTAGGTACCTACTGAAAGAAATAAATCCTAAATCAAGGGAGGGTTTGAAAGAGATCAGAAAAAGAAATTTATAAAAGAGGACACAGAATAATCATTTCTAGTGAAAAGGGAAAAAGGCAAATTATCTTTCTTTTCCCCCCAAAATTAATTATGATGACACTGGAGGGAAATCACAAACTTGATTCCATCTAATGTTCTACACAGGAAGAGTGAGATCTTCAAGTAATTAAATGACAATGGGGAAGCAGCCAGTCAAGCCTCCTCTACTTAAGTCCAAGAGTAGTTTCAAGAGGGGAAGGTGGCAGAAGACTGAAAGCAGAAGACTAATGGTAAAACACATGAGAAAGATCTACTCAGCAAGCAGGCTTCCAACTTTGAGGTGTCCATGAAATAGAAACTGGTCTCCCATTATCAAATTCCATTTGGGCATTATATATTCTTTTATTATCTGACTAGCTATTATTTATAACTAGAATAGTGGCCAGGGCAATACATATATTTTTAAAAATTTTTATTCCAACTTTTTATAAATTTTATAAGTCCATTTGCTCTAATAGAAGCCTAAGTTCTCATAACATGTACAAAAGTCTAGAAAGCTCAAAGATGTTATATCTGATAGTGTTATTTAGGATGGTAAATAATTGGGAATGACTTAAATGTATAACAATAGGTATAAGAAATAAACTGAGATTTATATAAAATAGTATTTTACAACCATTAAAACTAAGTTTCTAGAGTATTTAATAATCCTAGGTTAAAAGGGAATATACATTTATATCTAAATTATATATATATATTACCTAAACAATGATAAAATATATTAAAAAGAATGGAAGGAACTAAACCAAAATGTTAATAGAAATATCTTTTGGTGTTAGGATTATGGGAGATCTGTGTTTCTTCTTTATAGCATCCTACTTTTTTTACATATATATATATTTTTACAACGAACATGTATAGCCTTTATAATTACAGGTTTTAAAAAGCCAAATTGATTTTACTTTTTACAATGAAAAGTGGAAGCTTTCAAACCATGACTGTTAATAAATGAAGTCCAGGATGTACATAAATACACAAAAGAAAACAATTCTTCCCAAACATTAGGTTCCTATAAAAAGGAATTATTTCCCACTTGAAAGTCATAGTCTGAAATACTAAGCAAATTAAACCAGTCAAGGATAGCAGATTGTTTTGCTATTGGGAGTACTGACACATGTTAAAGTAAGTAGATTTGGATTACCCAAACACCACTTTCTAGTCAAAACACAGGTGATCCTTGAACAACTCAGGGGCTAGGGGACACTGAACCCCTTGCAGTCGAAAACCCATGTATAACTCGACTCCCAAAAAACTTAACTACTGGCCAAGCATGGTGGCTCATGCCTGTAATCCTAACAATTTGGGAGGTTGAGGTGGGAAGACTGCTTTAGCCCAGGAGTTCAAGATCATCGGGGCAACATATTGAGATCCCATTTCCACAAACAACAACAACAAAACCCTTATCTACTATTAATAATAGCCTACTTTTGACCGGAAGCCTTATCAATAACATAAGCAGTCTATTAACACATTTTATATGTTATCTGTATTATATATTGTATTCTTATAATAGAGAAAAGGTTATTAAGAAAATTGTAAGGAAGAGAAAGTACATTTATAGTACTGTACTGTATTTATTGATACTGTAAGTTTATGTCATCTGTTTACGAGATAAATTGTCTGTCTGAAATGGTGGGCAACTACAGCTGCAGACTCAATCTATGGTACATATCAGGCAATTCAACCTTTTCTTATAACGTCATGATTTTTCTCTGCTTTTTGAGAGCACTTCTAGCCTCACCAGTGGCATGTTGTATGGGTCCCATGGTGTGATTCAAAGTTTACAGTATTGTACTAAACTTGATGAAAAACACATAAACCATGAGAGAACCATGAGATCACTTTTTACTATGATACACAATTTACTGGAGTGAAGAACTGCTCACATGGAGATGATTAGCATCACATGGCGTTTTAAGCAGATATTTGGATATTTCCAACACTTGAGCTCACTGCGATAGCAATAGAAGGTAGCAAAGAAATTATAGTAGTACAGTGTGTACTACAGTTAATGTGCAGTTCTGATTTAATACCACATCTTCATGTTTGTTTAAATTTCTCTTGATTGCAAAAATTTGCCATGTACAGTCTGCAAGTGTTTGTGTGCACAGGTTTTGAAAAATTTTTAACTTATAATAGATTTTTGCATATTTTATGATATAGTAAATGATAAAACAGACTAGTATCTACATATATTTTATGTATTCATGATACAACTAACTTTTTCTTAATTTTTCTTGATATTTCTAGGCTGTGTGGTTTGTCTGCAAGATTTTTCAAATTGTAAATCTCCAAAAAATTTTCCAATATATTTATTGGAAAAAACCCAACAAATAAGTGGACCCATGCAGTTCAAACCTGTGCTTCTCAAGGGTCAATTGTAATCTGGATTTTAAATGTTGTTTAAAGTATATTCTCCTAGTTTGCCATGAGTACAGTCTTGTGCTAACAGAGCTAGAAAACAAATTTTAAAAGATCTAAATATATCAAGTGGAAGCATTTTAGCTGTAGACCAAAGAGCTTTAAAAAAATACATAAATCCTTGATAGTAGTGGCCAACTAGATCCAATTAAGCCATTAATCTCAGCAGCATTCTGAGATCTAGTAAAGTTGCTACAATACTCCAGGTGCAGTGGTGTGTGCCTATAGTCCCAAGCTACTCAGGAGGCTGAGGTGTAGAGTCCTGTGATCACACCTGTGGATAGTCACTGCACTCCAGCCTGGGCAACAGAGTGAGACCTCATCTCTTAAAACAAAAAATGCTACAACAGTTCAAGCTTCTTACTATGAATTTTTGCTTGACAGAAAGAACATTCAATTGCATCCCTTAGAAAACTAAAACAGAAGAGACAGATGAATATATAATAGAACAAAAAGTATACTCAAGTACCTAGAAATCACTCTTATTTTATTATTATTTTTTCTTGGCTTGTCTTTGGCACCAAACTCTTTTTTAAGTGATATAATTATACCTCAAATTTGTTCTATCCTCATAAATAAAGGGCTGAGAAAGGTGAGCTTGAAACCGTTCATGAGCAAATTTGCACATCAGCCTTTGTTTTCAGCATCTCTGAGTTTATGACCAGCTCTCTCCCATTTCCTATTTGACAGAAGAAATACAGGCTTGCAGTGACATTTGGATATCCCATTATTTCAGTTTAAACTAGTTATGAAATTTTAAATGGGCATATGGTCCCATTCTGTTTCTATGAGTGCCAAAAAAAAAAAGGTAGATTCCTTCCTTGTTTCCCTTTGTTTGCCAGAAAACAGGGTATAAGATGCTGGATATAGTGTTATGATTGTGTGTTCTAAAGAAAACACCTTTTTCTTTGAGTCATGCAGCTATAAGCCACTAGGAAAACATGTCACAGAGTTGGGAGTCTTGGTGTTTCTTGGAGGGGGAGGAGGATGGGAGAGGCAGATAACTAACCAAATTACAGTTTGGAGTTTCCTATTTGAGTAGTACCCTGAAACCAGGCCCTGGTATTTAAACTACTGACTCCTTCATTCAAGTTGTAGCACCTCACATTTCATAGATTTGTTCCTTTGTATCATGTATTATGCAGAGTTCTAATAGCTTCTTCAACCACTTGATTTTTCCTGGTCAACATTTAATTCAAGTTTTTTAAGTTCAAGTTCAGTTGTTCCATATGAATTTCAGAGGTGATTTTTACATAAATGTATTAATATTATTTTTAAAAAACCACTTAGCACTTTTTGTCTTCAGATAAAGTATTCATTAACTATTTGCTATAGATACATATTATACCTACATAACTTGATGGAGATACAGGATAAAACAGGACTAACAAAGATCATGTTCATTTTAGAATCAGATTTACAACCAATTCTTCGCCCCCTCTCTCCCTTCCTTTCATATATATATATATGTATATATATATATATTTGTCTTTAGAGGGCTGGGGGGAGGTGGGAGGGAAGACATCTTCCTTCCTTATTGGAGACAGGGTCTTGCCATGTTGCCCAGGCTGATGTGAAGTGGCTATACACAAGTATGATAATTGCACACTACAGCCTCAAATGCCGGGGCTCAAGTGATCCTCCCTCCTCAGCCTCCTGAGTAGCTGGGAGTACAGGTATGTGCCACTGCACTCAGCAAAACCAATTCTTTCTTTTTTTGGAGACAGAGTCTCGCTCTGTTGCCCAGGATGGAGTACAGTGGTGTCATCATAGCTCACTGCAACCCTAAACTCCTGGGCTCAAGCAATTTTCCTGCCTTAGCCTCCCAAGTAGCTGGGACTATAGGTGTGCACCCAGCTAATTTTTTCTATTTTTAGTTGCCTGGTTAATTTTTTTTCCTATTTTTAGTATAGACGGGATCTTGCTCTTGCTCAAGCTGGTCTCAAACTCCTGACCTCAAACAATCCTCCCACCTCAGCCTCCCAGAGTGGTAGGATTACAGGCGTGAGCCACCACCATGCCAGGCCAACATAACCTTGTTTTTTTTTTTTCCTTGAGACAGAGCGTCACTCTGTTGCCCAGGCTAGAGTGCCATAGCGTCATCCTAGCTCACAGGAACCTCAAACTCCTGGGCTCAAGCAATCCTTCTGCCTCAGCCTCCTGAGTAGCTGGGACTACAGGCATGTGCCACCATGCCCGGCTAATTTTTTCTATATATATTTTTAGTTGGCCAATTCATTTCTTTCTGTTTTTAGTAGAGATGGGGTCTCGCTCCTGCTCAGGCTGGTTTCAAACTCCTGACCTTAAGCGATCCTCCTGCCTCAGCCTCCCAAAGTGCTAGGATTACAGGTGTGAGCCACCAAGCCCAGCCTAAAAAAAGTAACTTTTATACTTACCTGTCAATTATTTTACATAAGGTACTGCTTCTTAAACATTTCCTCTGAAGTTCCCTTCACCATAAAGTGAAATACATACCCAAAGATTTGGGTACATAATTTGATGCCAGCACAAAATTTTAAAATTTTATCTTAATTACAAAACATGCATACTGCATATGACATAACTATTTAATACTAAAATGTTCATCTTCAGGTAAAATTGGCATACCAAGAAAATACGCTAGGTTTGCACTACAACAGGACCCCCAATACAGTGCCTCATATCCATAAACTACTTCAAGATGTTTTAGATTAGAGCAGTCTGGAAAGCATACTGCATAAATTAGGCTGCCTATGTCAAAAAACCAAAAGAAACCAGAATTACTCAACCTAAAACCCAGACCTATCCTATGGGCAAGATACCTATCTATGTATTTTGTCCTAAAGATTTACTTGTATACCTGCTTTACTAAAAAAAGCTTAAAATGCAGACTACAGTTAGAAAAATAACAGTAGAAAGTCATAATTTCAAATCAAAAATTTAAAACTTTACCTGTTTTCTTCTTTTTATCAGAAGTAGCATCCAAAGCAGTTAAAGGAGTAGAGATGCTTTTATAAATATCATGACTGCATACTCCAGGATCATCTTCATCAGAAGAAAATGAAGATAAATGTTCCAAATTTTTAAGTTCATTATCAACTTTTTCTGATGGACCGTTACCCCCACTTTCAGACACTAAAGGTGTGGGTGCTGTAGATGAAGTCTTTGGAAGTGGTGGGGGACAAAATGTACGAACCATCTGGGTCCCTGGCCGTCTAGTCCTGTTATGCATTCGTACAGCAAGAGTGGAAAACTGCTGCTTGGGCCCAGATTTCAGAAAATCTAAGAAAGAAGCAATAAATCCTGTTTTGACTTCTGGCTGTTTTTCCTCCACTTCTTTGATCTTCTGCCTCATTTTTTCTTGATGCTGATAACCATCATGGCAGCTTTCCGAGGAAGGAGGAGTATATGGTAAATATATATCTGTTCCCCTTGGATTCTGGCGTTTGCCTTGGACAGGTCTTTTCAGCTGTTTCTGATTACCGTTGTCTTCCTCTTTAACTTGCCCTTTTCCTTTAGCTGTTTTCTTTTGAAGGTTAAAATGCATTAAATCTTGGTTTTCTTCTTCAATCTTGACACTGATTGCATCCCCAGGTTGGGCCATGGCCAACAGTGCAAGTGTGCTCCTAACTGGGTTCATTGACACACCACTGTCATCACCCCCTAAGGTAAGTTCACTCTCTGATGTAGCACTCTCTCCACTCATACTTCGACTACTAGAAACAAACTCGTGGTTTCTGTTATTATTTAATGTACTATCAACAGGAACTTCACTGTCTTCTTCAGATTCATGATTGGTAGCAGACTGTTTCTTGAATGGGCCAGAACTGTGCTCCTGGACCTCATGACTTGGTCCAACCACTGCTGAAGTTACTTTAGTTGGTACAGTTTGACCAGGTGTTTGTTCAACAATGTGCTGTTGTTCAAGAGTCATTTTTGACTGAAGGGTGGGGACTGGTGAAAGGTTTACAGTAACTTGATTTCCATTTAAGGAAATATCATTTATATTCTGTGACTTCCCAACTGTAGCTGTTATAGAGTTAAAATCAGAAGTCACATGCCTGACATCTAATGACTGCTGAAAATGAGATTTAGAGTCACCATCTTCAATAGGCTGCATAGTTTCATTTGAAGTTGACTTAGAAAAATCAGAAGGTGTAACCCCACAAGCTGCTGCTGTAGCTGCTAAAATATCATCTACATTTGATAAAATATTTCTTTCATCACTGAGAAGCATTGCCTCTGGGAAACATATTGATCCAAGAGAAACAAACTGATTTTTTGAATCATGTTGATTTGTTTCACTAAAATGGCCCTTTGTTGTTAGATGTTGTTGTAATTGTTTTGAAGACTCAGAGAGGTCCATTTTCATAATTTCAGAAGTTTGAGGATGGAGCTGCTGCTGAGAATGATCGCCATTGCTCTGAATAATATGACCATCCATCTGAAGGAAAGGATGTGCTATTTGTTGAGGACTTTGAACACGCTGTGCTTGTAAAGATGCCTTTACTTGTCCTAAACCTGCCTGCAATATTGACTGCTGAAGAATTTGTAAATCACAGGCAGAATCTAAAAGGACCTGTGTATTAGGAAGAGATGCCTGATGGCTATGTCCTAAAGCATGATTTGGAATTTGAATTTGAGATGAGGCATTAATTATTTGATCATGCTGTCCCTGGACCTTGGTTTCATGCACCTTATGTATAAGAGAATGCTGCTGGTTTAGGTCTTTAGCATTCAACCTTACTTGTGGAGTTTGTATTAAATTAGTTGCTTTCTTAAGATCAAGGGTGGCTGCATTATTGACTTGGCCAATTTGTTGGTTAAGTTGTGTCACTGAACCAACCATGCTTTCTTCTTTTTTTGACCCTTGTAGAGCAATCCCAGCAACTTGATCTTCAAGATGGGAATTACTTCTAATTACACTCTGAGAATATCTGTCATCTGCTTTTGACACCTTGTAAGTTGATTCTTGAGCATTCATTTCCCCATCAGACAGCCTCTGGGTTGATGACTCAAGAGATGCTTGTGGCTGCAATACTTGTAACTCTTGCATTGGAAAATCATCTTCTTGCTTTGAAGATGTATACACATCTGAATCAAGTTTTCTTTCAGCGTAAGACTTTGGATCAGGGGAAGGTATGTTATTCTGCAATGTCTGACAATGAGTAGAGGATGCAAAAGGTGACTGGACAGCAGGCAAAAACTTCTGGGACTGGGGAGATGATGACTCTTGAGTCTGAACATTCTGGGAAGAATGCATAGAAATATAATTTTGGGTTGGGCTAGAATCTGGCAAATTCTGAGCCTGAGAGGCAGAAGAATAAGAAAGAGAAGGGGCTGTTAATGTCAGGGACTGCCCTGAAGCATAGCTTTCTGAAGGACTAACAACTGACAAAACTTGTGATTGAGATGAATAACTAACCTGGCTAACTGGTGATAAACCCTGAGAGTGACCTGATGAGTAACTTTGAGACTGACTGACTGAAGACAGATCTCTTGTTTGAGCAGGGAAATTCTCATTTGTGACTGAAGATAATACCTCTTGCTGATTAGATGAATAACTAAGTGTCTGATTTTCAGAAGTTATAGTCTGAGATGACCCCGAAAAAGTCAGTGTTTTATATAAGGATGGCAATTTCTCAACCTTGCTGGACCTATAAACCTGTGAATGAACAATAGATGGCACATTATGTGGCTGTAGTAAGCCATAATTTTGGGACTGACTAACTGATAAAAGGCTTGGTAGCTGCGCTGTAGAATAAATTTGTGCTTGGCCCGATATTACAGAACTCTGGTTATGTAAAGGTGTAGAATAGCTTAGTGTTTGCACAGGAGGGATTATACTTTGAGGTTTGGGGTTCTTAGTTGATGTTAATGGTTGTTCTATAGAACAGCTTTTTACTTTTGTAGTAGAAGGAAGATACCCTGATGATGGAATTACAGATGAATAAGACTGAGCAAGCTCGACTGAGACCTGGGAGGTCTTCTGTTGTAATCCTCCATTGCTCACCTGAGTGGAATCTCCAATTGCGCTACAGGATAAAGATGACTGCCTGGTTGTTTCCTGAAAATTAACTACACTTGCATTTGATAGATAACTATGTAAGGAGTGCTGTGAACCAGTCAGTTGTGCCTGAATAGACTGGGTACCTGAAGGCCGCTGATGGTGTTTAATAACACTACATTCTCGAAGAAGAGCTCTTTCAATGGAAGCAGTAGAACTAGTAAAGAGAGCTGAACTGTAGGCTTGAGGAGTTTGCTGGGCTCCCCCAAGTGCTGAAGGCAACAAACTAAACTGAGGTTGTAAAAGATGGGGAGCAGATTCTTGAGCTGAGCGATACGTTGAAGACTGAGGTGGTATGCTGTTACTTAATGCAGAACTGCCCAGGCGCTCGAATGCTAAAGCAGTTGGAACAGTTCCCTGGGAAGTCTTGATTTGTAGCAAAGGGTCATGAGGATTTAAAATTCCATTTGATGTAGTGTTAAAAGTTGAGTCCTGAAGCACCAAAGGTGACGTGGTAGCAAAGTTTCTATTGCTGAAGGTGGTGGGATGTTGATAAGCAGGGAGGGCAGATGGTGGAAGTGTTCCAGTGCTTGGCAAAGGTCCAGTAACAAACAGCTCAGTTGCTGCTGAGGAATGCATGCCTATGAAGAAAAGGCACAAAGATTTTTATGCAATCACACGGGACAAACACTTAAATATATTTCCATAGTAGTGACTTATCTAACCCTTATCTAACCTATCAAAATGTCTATAAGACTTAAAAGCCTAACAAATTAATTCTGCAAGTAAATTCTGAAAATTACATTTCAAAATAGCTAGCTTTCCTTTTTCTTTTGATTTTTTTTTTTTTGAGACCAAGTCTTGCTCTGTTGCCAGGGCTAAAGTGCAGTGGCGACGTTATCATAGCTCACTGCAACCTCAAACTCCTGGGCTCAAGAGATCCTCCTGCCTTGGCCTCCTGAGTAGCTGGGATTACAGACACACACCACCAACACCAGCTAATTTTATTTTTATTTTTTGTAGAGACAGGGTCTTACTATGTTTCCTGGACTGGTCTTGAACCCCTGGGCTTAAGTGATCCTCTCGCCTTGGTTTCCCAAATTGCTAGGACTACAGGTGTGATTATGGCTTCAAAATAGCTAGCTTTCTTAAAGTAAAAACAAAGTTACAACTCACATCTATAACTGATATATAAATGAGCTTATAATTAGTTTGATAAGGCCATATGAAAATAAAGAAACCAATAAAAATGTACATAATATCTAGTGATTAATTTACCCTGAAATCCCAAAGCAAAATACTAATGGACAACCTAAAATACTATATAACATTGAAATTGAAACATCAACACTAAATTGCCTACATCTAACATGATAAATAAATCTAAAAATACCAGTGATGTTAACTGCAAACTATAGTTTCTTTCACCAAAATATATTCATTTAAAAAATCTCCTGCATTTCAAGTTTTGACTTCCTATGAACAACTTCCCAATAAGAATAGATGCATGCTTATCATGAAAGGTTGATCAGAAATTAATAAAGTACTATCAAGACATTGCTAACATTTCAGAATAGCACTCTAGCCACAAATAGCAAAAGTAAAAATGCGTATATATCCTTGTGATCCAAAAAGTTCTATTTTTAGAAATTTATTCTATAGAAATAAGTGGACATAAACATATTTGTACAAGATATTCATTACAGTTATTATTTATAACAAGTAGAAACAACCAAGATGTCCATCAACAAGGATCAATCAAATAATTATGGCATAACCTAATAATAATGTTGCTATAAACATTAAGTGGATACACAGATGTCTAATCAGAATAAATACCAAACTGTTAACTCCTCTCTAAAAAGTAGGACTATAGTTAGGAACTATCATTTTCCACTATATACACCTCTTTACTGTTTAAATGCTTTATATACTACTATAAAAATAAAAAATATCTAGTGGCACTTGAAAGAATAAATGACGCTCGGAAATGTTTAAAATAATACAGTCACAGAAACTAGAATGGACTTTTGAGAAAATCTAGTTCAACTTCCTTGTGCTAGCAATGGGGAAACTGAGGAACAAGGAGGTGACATGACTTGTCCAACATCAAGTGGCACTCATGAAGCTCCAATCAACTCACTGTACTGCTCCTTACCAGCTATCTCCTCTTGTTTCACTTGTCTGTGTTGCAGGAAGTGGGGGTTAAAATATAAAAAGTAGACAGCAATAAAGAATTTAACTAAATGTAAAGTTACAAATGAATAATTAATTCTATTATAATGATTATTCTGAAGCAAGAACATGTTTTATGTAACATGTATCAAATCATATCTAAAGAACAAATTGTAATTAGATGGTGACTGACACTGTCACAGTTATACCTAGAATGAGGAATAAGCTAGTTAGAGAAGCCAGAGAATATCTGGGGCTTAAAGCAGTGGGTACGGAACTTCTACCACTTGAAATTCTTCTTCTATCCAGTGGGGTGATAAAGGATCTTTCTCACTTGACTTACTTCGGTATGATTTATTAGATCAATGTAGAAGGGAGTCACGGAGGCTAGCAGATCCACCACATACGCCAAAAGAAGGTATGTTGTAATGCATCCAGTGCTCATATTCTGATCTCAGACATTCTAACTGAAGGTGCTCCTTATCCTAACATACTAACACCGCCTTCCAGCTAATGGTGTATGCATGTATATTCCTGTCTCAATTTCATTTTTATTTCCCATTTAGAGGACATTAGTTTAGATCCAGGTTAAAGTGCTCAAAAACCATCAGTGTTTCTTTTAAGTGGCCATATCATAGTAAAATCTATGGTATTCTGGAAAAAAAACAAAAATAAAAAAACTTCTACCCTACTAACCTGAGAGTCCAAGGCCCTTCTGAATGCAATTCAATTATGGGGCCAGATATAAATTGAAAAAGTGAATTTTTTAAATTGGAAACCTAAAAACACACAAAATTTAAAAACAAACGGTATAAGATTAAAAACACTTTACAGAAAGTGTTGCCTCATTTAGATGTCAAACACTTCCCTGCCTTCTTTAAACATATGCCAAAAATATTAATAGATTGTTTTATTTTAAAGCTTCTTCAATTCTTAATATTAAGTTTCAGGACTAATAAACTGATAAACAGAAAGTCTAACTAAATATATGAAAGATAAAATTATTTCAGGAAGTAAAAAAGGAAGCTATGCTTTTAATATGGTTTTATTTCACACTAAATCATTAAATATTTCCTTAGAAGCAGAAAAAAATATCGAGAAGCTCTATTAATGGAATTTAGGTCAAAATGATAAAATACTATACCCTATAGCTATTTCTTTCAGATATCTTCTTAAGTTTGCTATAACATTTCTTCTTTAAGATAAAATTAAAAAAAAAAAATAAAGAGGCCTGGCCCGGTGGCTCACGCCTGTAATCCTAGCACTCTGGGAGGCTGAGGCGGAAAGACTGCTTGAGCTCAGGAGTTTGAGACCAGCCTGAGCAAGAGTAAGATCCCGTCTCTACTATAAATAGAAAGAAATTAGCCAAACATCTAAAAATAGAAAAAAAAAATAAAAAAATTAGCCAGGCACAGTGGCGCATGCCTATAGTCCCAGCTACTCAGGAGGCAGAGGCAGGAGGATCGCTTGAACCTAGGACTTAGTTTGAGGTTGCTGTGAGACAGGCTGACACCACAGCACTCTAGCCCGGGCAACAGAGTGAGACTCTGACTCAAAAAAAAAAAAAAAAAAAAGAAACAAAAAAACCTTTATATCATATTGCAAAAAACCCAATAATATACACAAATAATTTTTGAGGAGAAACTGTTGAAAAGTGAAATAAGAAAAATGAAATAGGTTGGGCATAGTGGCTAATGGCTGAAATCCCAGCATTTTGGGAGACCAAGGCAGGAGGATCGCTTGAGCCCAGGTGTTCAAGACTGGACTGGGCAAAACCAAAGCCCTGAGACTCCATCTCTATAAAAAAAATTAAAAAGTAAAGAATTAGCTGGGGGTGGTGGTACAGGCCTATAGTCCCAGCTATTTAGGAGGCTGAGGCAGAAAGATTGCTTGAGCCCAGGAATTTGAGGTTGCTGTGAGCCATGATGATGCCACTGCACTCTAGCCCCAGCAACAGATTCGGTTTAAAAAAAAAAAAAAGAAAAGAAAAAAAGAAAAAGAAAAGTGAAATAATAGAAAAGCACACTATAGACATTGTAATTATTTTTGGAAAATGGGCACAATATAATAATATCAACCTATAATGGCTTTTATTGCTTATTTAATCTATTCAGTTAAGGATAACTTTATATAACACTAATGATAAAATGAGTCCCAAGATTATTTTTTACTATACCAACTACCCAGCCTAAAGTCACCAAAATAAATGAAATTTAATCTTTGCTTCTCTGAGGTAGACAAAAACTACTTAAATTGTCAGTATAAATTTTAGATTAGGGTTTATCTTTAATAATTATCTACCCTTCCAATGCCAACTTATTAGTTTTCATCAGAGTGCTAAAACTGAATTTCTGCCAGTAACAATTTCTTAAATTTTCTACACCTTAAAGCTGTAAAAAAATTCTAGGTTTTAAAGTTCACTGGAACATCAATAATTAACAATCACTCAGCCATACTACCATAATAACAAGGCCATTAACAGTATATTTTTGATCAGTGTTTTTACAGAACTTAAAAATTCTGAAAATAAAGAATCACCTGTCTGCCAGGATGGAGCCCTGAATTGTGGTAAAAGAATAGTTCCTGAAGAAGCAGCCTGAGCAGTTCGGGATTCAACAGCAGAGAGAAAATTCATCACTGAAGATTCTTTAGTGTTAGCGCTGGCGCTGTTCACACTAGTATCAAATATTCCAGAAAGACCTACATTTGAAGATAAAATATATCCCAAAGTAAAAATATACACTTATATAAAATTATATTACTGACTCTATACATAAAGGAATTTCTGAAAAAATGAGGCCAAAAAATTCTACAGCCCTAAATGGTTTTATTTTGAATAGCAAATAAATATCAATTTGACCAAGCATATTTATAATTTAAAACCTCCAATGAAGTATGAAGTTCTCTTACTTATTAATTATATAGATATTCCCTATCAGTAAACAGCAAGGCTTTTAATCTCATTTTCATTTTAACATTTCCCACAGCATAATTATGTCCTATACATTCATAACCCAACATGTGAAAATTAATTTTTCTTCTTACTCACTAAATGTGCCCAGACTTGTAGTATATACACAAGAGAATTGTTACCAGTAGGTTGAGGTGTGGGAGCATATCCAGGAAGCTGATGAGACGCTGCAAAAGTCTGTCTCTGAAGAAGGTCTGTTTCAGAGTGTGAGGGATGTCCTTCTTCATAGCTTAAACTAGAGGATATTAAAAATCAATGACTAAAAATACACAACTCAAACTATATGATCAGAGAACAACTATAAAAAGTAGTAGCAACCTTTGGCCAAATTCCTGGCCTCAGTAGATCAAACACAATCTGATAACACTGTCATAGTGGGGAAAATACACTGAAGATATAGTAGGAAGAAAAATGACACATATTTTATTTCCCTTAATTTAACTTTACTTCCAACAGAATCTTTTTTTTTTTTTTTTTTTTTTTTGAGACAGAGTCTTACTCTGTTGCCTGGGCTGGAGTGCTGTGGCATCAGCCTAGCTCACAGCAACCTCACACTCCTGGGCTCAAGCAATCCTTCTGCCTCAGCCTCCCGAGTAGCTGGGACTACAGGCACGAGCCACCATGCCTGGTAATTTTTTCTGTATGTTTTAGTTGGCCAATTAATTTCTTTCTGTTTTTTTTAGTAGAGATGGGGTCTCGCTCTTGCTCAGGCTGGTCTCAAACTCCAGACCTTGACCGATCCGCCCACCTCGGCCTCCCAAAGTGCTAGGATTACAGGCGTGAGCCACCACGCTGGCCTCCAACAGAATCTTTTTACTAACAGAGGTAACACGGTACAGTGGCAACAGTAATATCCTGTAAAACAGGCAAGCTGAATTTATTGCCCAAGCTCTACTTCTGGCTTACAGTAAAATTAAAATAAGTGACTCAATTACTGTTGGACTAATTTTCTCATCTGTATGAAAAGGGAACCAGACAAAATAATTTCTAAAGCCTCTCTAACATTCTATGGAATATCAGCTAATTCAAATAAATTAACAATTAAAACTGCTTCCCAGTAACTCACCCAGAAATTTCAAGCTCAAACATTTGGAGAGTAGCACAGAATAAGTATTTCCTGCCCCGCCTTCTTTTTTGGAGACAGAGTCTTATTTAGTTGCCCAGGCTAGAGCGTAGTGGCATCATCACAGCTCACTGCAACCTCAAGGGATCCTCCTGCCTCACCCTCCCACGTACCTGGGACTACAGGTATGCGCCACCAAGCCCAGCTAATTTTTCTATTTTTAGTAGAGACTGGGTCTCGCTGTTGCTCAGGCTGGTCTTGAACTCCTGAGCTCAAGCAATGCTCTCACTTTGGCCTCGCAGAGTGCTAGGATTCACTGTGGTTTTAATTTGCATTTTTTTTTCTTTTTAATAACCACTAGACCACCAAGGATAATTTGCATTTCTTAATAACAATGCTGAGCATCACTGCTCATCTGCCATGCAGAAATCTTCTTTAGTAAAGTATCTACTCAAATCTTTTGCCCATTTTTATTGGGCTGTTTGTTTTCCATTACTGAGTTTTGAGAGCTGCTTTTATATTCTGGAATCAAGTTCTTGGCCAGATATGTTTTGCAAATATTTTCTCCCAGCTTGTGGCTTTCATTCTTATAATATTATCTTTAGAAGAAAAGTTCTTAATTTTGATCAATTTTTAATTTATTATACTTTCAGTGTTGTAGCTAAGACATCTTTGCTTAATCCAAGATCTCAGAGATCTTCTCTTGTGTTTTCTTTTGGAAGTTTTATACTGCTGACTTTTCCATTTAGGTCTATGATCCATTTGGAGTTAACTTTTTATATACAGCGTGAAGTAAGGGTTTGAATTCATTTTTCAAAACATTTGAATATGCAATTGTCCCCGCACTACATAGTGAAAAGATTATTCTCTTTTTTTAACCCAATTTTTAAAAATAAATTAGGACAAGGCCTCACTCTGTTGCCCAGGCTAGAGTGCAGTGGCATCATTGTAGCTCATTGCAACCTCGAATTTCTAGGCTCAAGCAATCCTCCTGCCTCAGCCACCTGAGTAGCTGGAACTACAGGTGTGTGCCACACACCCTGGCTGAAAAGATTATTCTTTACCTGTTGAATTGCCTTGGCACCTCTGTCAAAAATCAACTAACCATGTAATTAGGGTTCTATTTTATGACTATTCTGTTCCCTTAACCAATATGTCTGTTGATAACACGCAATCTTGATAACTATAGTTTTATATTAAGTCTTGAATTTAGTAATGCAAATCTTCCAACTTTGTTCTTTTTTAAAATTGTTCTGGCTATGCTAGGTATTCTACACACATTTTAGAGTCAGTTTGTCAATTTCTACACCATAATTGCATTTAATCTACACATCAACTTGGGGGAAACTAACATTTTAAAAATATTGAATCTTCTAATCCATGAGTATGGTATATTTATTTGTTTCAAGTTTTTAATTTCTCTCAGCAATCTTTTACAGTGTTCAGTATACAATTCTTACGTGTATTTTGTTACACTTATCCCTAAGTATCCCACTTTAGTTATTTTGTTCTAAATGTTTTTATAAAAATAATAGCTTTGAAATACAATGCACATACCACAAAGGTCACCCTTTTAAAGTGTGCTAATCAGTGATTTTTAGAATATTCTGAGTTGTGCAACTATTACCACAATTTAATTTTAGAATATTTTATCATCCCCAAAATAAACGTGTACCCATTAGAAGTTCTTATTAATGCCCATCCAGCCCCTGGCAATCACTAATCTATTTTCTGTCTCTCTGGATTTAGCCATTCAAAACATTTCATAAACATGAATCATATTACATGTGGCCTTTTGTGACTGGCTTCTTTAACTTAATGTGTTTTCAAGGTTCATCCATATTGCAACATAAACGTACTGGTACCTCATTCCCTCGTAGGGCTGAATATATTCTATTGTATGGAAATACCACATTTTGTTTGTCTATTCATCAGTTGATGGACATTTGAGTTGTTTCTACTTTTTTGGCTATTATGATTAATGATGCTATGAACATTCATGCACAAGTATTTGTGTAGGTGTTTTTGTTTCTTTTGACTATACCCAGGAGTGGAATTCCTGGGTCATATGATAACCCCATGTTTAATATTTTGAGGACTGGCCAGTTTTCCAAAATGGCTATACTAATACCTTATATTCCCACCAGCAAAGTTTAAGTGTTAAAATCTCTCAATATTTTCACCAATACTTCTTATTGTTAGTATTTTTTATTATACATAACAGATATCCTCGTAGGTAAAGTGGTATCTCACCGTGGTTTTTGATTTGCACTTAACCAATGATGACTAATAATGTTGAACATCTCTGCATGTGCTTATTGACCATTTGTCAATGGTCAAATATCTACTGAGATGTTTTGCCCATGTTTTAACTGGGTTGCCGTCTCACTATTGAAGTGTAAGAGTTCTTTAAATATGCTACATACAAGTCTCTGATAAATATGATTTTTAAACATTGCTTTCCATTCTGTGGGTCATCTTTTCACTTGCTTGATGGTATCATTTGCAGCACAAAAGTTTTTAATTGTGATGAAGTCGAATTTATTTTTTCCTTTGTCATTCATGCTTTTAATGGCATATCTAAGAAATCACTACCTAGGCCAGGTGCAGTGGCTCATGCCTGCAATCTTAGCACTTGGGGAGGGTAAGGTAGGAGGACTGCTTGAAGCTAGGAGTTCAAAACAAGCCTGAGCAACATAGTGAGACCCTGTTTCTACAAAAAATAGAAAAATTAACCAGGCATGGTGGCATGCACCTGTACTACTTAGGAGGCTGAGGCAAGAAGATCACTTGAGTCTAGGAGATTGACGTTGCAGTGAGCTATGATGATACCACTGCACTCTAGCCCAGAAAACAGAGTGAAAGCCTGTCAAAAAAAAAAAAAAAAAGAAAGAAACAAAAAACAAAGAACGACACAGAAAGAGAAAGACAGGGAAAATCACTACTTAATGCAAAGTCATGAAGATTTATGCCTAAGTTTTCTCTAAGAGCTTTTTTAGCTTTAGCTTTTACATTTAGGCCCACTGATCCATTTTGAGTTAACTTGACTATGACATAGGAATCCAAATTCATTCTTTTGCTACTCATTTAAGTAAAATTTGAAATGCCTAACTGTTATTTTCAAAATACTCATACCATTTTATCTGCTTTTCAAATTATCATAGCAACCATTCTCTATATTAAAACAATCTACACAAATATATGTCCTTACTCCGGCTGACAGAGCCTAGAAGCAATGACACCCTAGCAGCAAAGTATACCTAGTGCCCAGATCTTGGTTTCTAATACTATTTTCTAAGAAAAAGGAACCAGGGCTCCTTGGAGAGATGGCTGATTATATACTGGGGCATAAAATGTACAAGATGAGCCTGAAGTATCTTACAGTGCCAAAAAGTAAGAAAGTGGTAGAAAAAAGAAAGGAAGGAAGAGAGAGAGAAAGAGGGAAAAACATCCTCTATTTATGTCAAAGGAACACAAGCTAACTGAAAAAGCTCCTGGCCGGGCGTGGTGGCTCACGCCTGTAATCCTAGCACTCTGGGAGGCCAAGGCAGGAGGATCGCTCAAGGTCAGGAGTTCGAGACCAGTCTGAGCAATAGACCAGCCTGAGCAAGAGTGAGACCCTGTCTCTACTAAAAATAGAAAGAAATTAATTGCCCAACTAAAAATTTATAGAAAAAATTAGCCAGGCATGGTGGCTCATGCCTATAGTCCCAGCTACTCGGGAGGCTGAGGCAGTAGGATCGCTTGAGCCCAGGAGTTTGAGGTTGCTGTGAGCTAGGCTGATGCCACGGCACTCTAGCCCGGGCAACAGAGTGAGATTCTGTCTAAAAAAAAAAAAAAAAAAAAA
>CAUYRT010023165.1:0-12854 GCA_963574885.1 Lepilemur ruficaudatus
GGAAGCCTAGGTCCAGTCTGCCGCTCTTGCCTGGTTTTGGACAAATCCCAGCTTCTCTTCCCTCAAGCATATAAAAGAGACTTAGAATCAAAGATCCCATTGGCTTGAAGCTCTGACTTGGGTAGGGCAAGGGCAATATACATAACCTAAACATTTGTACCCCCACAATATACTGAAGTAAAAAAGAAAAAAAAAGAATCAAGGATCCCAACAGGGAGTCTCTTCTAGGTCTATGGTTATCTAAATGCTAGAGTCCAGTCAACACTTTGATGAACCAAGGCATAGCCTTATGTACAAAGAATATCCTGGAATCCACAACTCTCACATTCTCTCAAATTCTCTAAATAAATTCCAAATGAATGACAACTTTATCTTATACATGGGGAGCTCATGAGATAAATTGTTAATGATCTAAAGGGTTTCTAAGATATGAGAACAAGAGTCAGATATCAACATATAAATGAATCTCACTGCAGCCTTTTCCCCCAGTCAGCCTCTCTCCTGCAGATTCATAGCTACTACAAGGCATCAGGTTGCTTTTTTTTAACAACCCACAAGCTTCCCAAAGAACAAGTGCTCCTGCTATTCTAGTTCAATTTCCTTCAAGGGTTAAAATTAAAAGCCCAAATAGATTTAGAATTCATGGTGAAGAGATCTCTTTTTTAAGAGCTCCATTTTTGTTGAAAGTGAGCCAAGGTCACTTAAGTTTTTATTTATAATTAATATTGTGAGATCCTAAAAGGGTGTTTATTCTATCTTCAAGAGAACAGCACAATTTGTACTTCCCATTCATATTTATTTTAGATATTGAAAAGTAATATATGCTGTTATTCAGATAATCTTGTCTTAGCTGGGGCAATTCCAAGGGCAGAATCAAGATTGGGGGCAGGTTATTTACATGGGAGGTGATTCCAGGAAGCAGATAGAATTAGACACGGAAGAAACACAAGTCCATTTAAGTGTGTGGTATCGAGGGTGTTGGCGACATAACCAAAAATATTGGGTTCAGCAATCAGTGCTGCATACTCATTTATTTCCTCTACAAGTTTGTTAGTGAGGGTCTACTATGTGTACGTTATACATAAGACATCATTAAGTGCGGCAAGTTTGGGGAGAGAAATTACTCTTTTAAAAAACTTGAATAAGATACTGAGTGCGGAGATTGTCCTATCCTATTTACAAAATTCATGTGTATTTTGTTGAGTCCACCACCTTTGCCACCGATTAGCCTAATTACTATGTGGATAACCTAACACTCCTACCTGAGAGATGCATCTAAGATGCTCCTTGGGCAATGCCACCATCCTGATGCTGATGTTTCAGCCACTTTGGACACTAGTGAAAAGCAGAACTGTGTGGGCCAATGGCAAAAGTGTCCAAAATATAGAGTTTAGAAATTAGTTTTAAGGGGGGAAATGAAAATTGGAAAGAATGCTCAATATTCCTACCTGCAGGCTTCTCTATTAAAGTTCTGCACCCTAAGACCCAGGTTGACAATGGGTTATATCTAAAAGATGGGAATTAAGTCAACACAGATAAGCAAACCAAGAAGAATTTTTAAAAATAAGAGAAAAGGAAATGAAAAAGAAATAAACAATGGTAAAAACAAAAACTTAATTTGTTCAGCATGTACACCTTTAATAATTTGTCTCTCTGACACTGAAAACGGGATATATTTATAACTATTTAATTTATAGAAATGATATGGTGGGCTTTTTTCTGAATTAGGAGGAAAATAGGAGATGTTAGTTATTGATGAGTGATTGTGAGTGTGACAAAATTAAGACAAGCAAACATTTTCAAGACTGAAGAGCCAGAGTGATTTGCATGAAAATGTCATGCTATACTCAGCCTTCTAAAATAGTCACCAGAGAATTTGGCTATGATTAATTCATGTTTGTAAAATACAATATGGAAGCTATGACTCACATTTGGTCCTGTACCCGTCCACCAGATACACCTGACAAAGTCCACAAACTTAGGGCCATTCCAAAAGAGTACATCTTGTCTAAATTAAAATTATACTTAAGACATACATTATAATTCTAATTATACATTGTCATAATGCAAATATCAAGTTACCTCAATTTATACTAAGCTTAATAAATAAAACATTAACACTATGGGGTCACTTATAAAATATTCTGCTTTGGAAAATTTGCCTTAATGACTATAAAAGACAGTTACATTATTTCTGCCTTGGATAAGAATATTTGTTATTTGAATTAAGTAACTGCTTCTGTTGCTAATGCCTTGAGTGGTCCTGCTTGGTTCTAAGAATTCCAGCAAAATACAGCTAGCCACTTGTAAATAGGTAATAATGTGTATATAAAGCATAAATTAGCAGCAATGTTTTAACATTTTTTTGAAACAGTGAAATTAAACTCAGAACCATCCCATCTACTTTCCTCACTATAGGAGGAAAACCGGAAAGAAGGTATATAAAAGGAAGACACTGATGTCAATATTTATTGAGAAACAATTTTGTACTGAGGGCTTTTATACATGTAATCACAACAATATGTCTATCCATGTTGCATTGCAACCAGTGAGGAAACTGAGTCTCAGAGGGAAATGTGACCAATTTCATCAAGCTAAGTAGTAGAATCAAAATTCAAGTACAGCTCCGTGTGACTGTTAGACTTTTGTTGTTTCCTTTCCACTGTGCTAAAAGTCGGAAAATATTTTCTGTAAAGAACCAAATAGGGCCGGGCACGGTGGCTCATGCCTGTAATCCTAGCACTCTGGGAAGCCGAGGTGGGCGGATAGCTCAAGGTCGGGAGTTTGAAACCAGCCTAAGCAAGAGCGAGACGCCGTCTCTACTATAAATAGAAAGAAATTAATTGGCCAACTAAAAATATATAGAAAAAATTAGCCGAGCATGGTGGCGCATGCCTGTAGTCCCAGCTACTCTGGAAGCTGAGGCAGTAGGATGGCATGAGCCCAGGAGTTTGAGGTTGCTGTGAGCTAGGCTGATGCCACGGCACTCACTCTACCCCGGGCAACAGAGTGAGACTCTGTCTCAAAAAAAAAAGAACCAAATAGTATATATTTTAGGTGTTGTGTGCCATTCAGTCAGCCACGATTACTCAACCCTGTTGTTGTAGCGTGAAAGGAGCCATAGCCAATAAGCAAATAAGAGGACATGACTGTGTTCCAGAAAATTTTATTTGCAAAAACAGACTATGGGCCAGATTTGGCCCACGAACCATATCCAACAACAACAACAATAATTACAATGAATGCAACAAGTACAACATATACTGTTATTAATTCTACAATCATAGCTATTTATTTGAGCCCTCATTGAATGCTAACTATTGTGTTAGGCACTTAAATACATATCACTTTATTTAATTTTTACAACTCTAACACTACATGCTTGATATTATTATCATCTCCATTTTGCATATAAGAAAACTAGAGATTAAGTAACTTGCCCAAGCTAACGCATAATAAGTGGTAGAGCTGGGTATTGAATCAATATCCATATTCTTGGTCACTTGCTCCATTTTTCCTCCCTACCCCAGAAGTATAAGAGCACACTGCCATCATGCCTGCATTATGTCCATTATGGCCTTGCCTAAGACTGACGTGTGAAGCTCAACAGAGCTCTAATCTTGGGAAGGATACAGTTCTTCTTAAAGTCTCTAACTTACTATTCAGAGTAAATTAGACTTTACTAAATAAACATAATTTCAACCCATAAGTATAAGTGTTGGTAAATATTGATCATCAACATGGTTAATTCTTGAAAGAATCATTCTCAATCTGACAAGAAGGAATCATGATATATCGGTCGCTGTCCCTTCTCTTGGCTCACCTTCATGCACAGAGAACGTATCCAACATTAATTTCCTCCTAAATGTAGGGGAATGCATAAACTCTATGTCCTTTATATCAGTAGAATTGTGTTCAAAAGTAGGTTTCTGATATGACCTTTCTACTTCTTGTACTAATCAATAAAAGAATGAACCTTGACTGAAAAAAAACACTCAATATTTTAAATGAGTATTAGACGTGCTAGTTAGGGAGATTAAAACATCTCCAAATTGCTTCAGAGAACAGGGAGTTTATTGTCAGGATACACATGGAAAGGAGAAAGCGGGAATCACTAAGGTCAAACAGGCCCCACAGAAGCCCAGGGACACACAACCCGCTTCGTACCAAATCTAAGGCCACGTGAGGGAAGCAGACACAAGTTCCTCCATGTTCATCAAAGTTCTTGGTCATCATAGGACTGAGCTACTCTCTCTCAACCTGTTCTTCTCTGTGGCTCTTTCACATCCTCCCCTTACCAGTTGGTTTCCTTCTGGCTTCTTCTTACTTAGAGCATGTGCTCACTCATGGTCCATCATAACCTGGTCTCTACCTCATAAGCTTCCATCTTCCAGAGATGCCACTGAGTACATGATCTTCTCTATAGTCCCTTGAGCAGATTTCTTAGAAGAAGCTCATCAGGTTGGCCCATGTTCTCTCTATATAGGCAGAGACTTTCCTCTGAGCTCCCCTTGCAGTCTGCTGACCATATTATAACGAGATGCCCTTCCCAATCCAATCAGCTGTGGTGAGCTATGTAGAATGTTCCCTCAGATGAATCCCTTGACAGAAGAAGAGTTTTCACACAGAGACTTAGGAGGTGTCCATCACTGGGTCTGAATGCTAATCAGTACCTTATCTGAAAAGGGAGGGAATCTATCAATATACTGTTAAGAGTACCCACCTCTTTCAACCAGCACTCCCATTTCTTACTTTACTTTTTTTTTCCTTTTAATACAGCTGTGTCCAATTTCCTGTCCATACCCAGTCTGCAAAACAGAACTTTTTCACAGCAGTTGACACTTTAAGGACTATTACCAAGAAGTGAGTCAGCCAATTTTCTTTTATGGGGCAATCTGCAAAATAGTTATTGCTAGAAAATACAGAAGCTCGAATATGAAACCCCAGGAAAACATTGGATGGGAGATGAACCAAACGCAATGAGGCTTTTCCAATGCTTGCCCTGGGAATTGTGATTTGATGACTTCAACAGGCAATCACGGTGCACTATGATTAAAATAGCCACATTATAATCTAAAGAAAATTGAATAATTTAGAAAGAAAAATCTCCCAAGCCTCAGTAGGGGAGAAAAAATTTAGTAGCTGAATTAGAAACATTTATGTCATTGGACCAATGCAGTCCTCTATCAGACCTGTACGTATGTTTAAATCCATACCTGTGAGAGGAAAAGTACAGATGATTCCTGTGCCTCCAGCCCTCAAGAGGATGCCCAGATTACACCTGTAAGCAGAGAAGAGAATGGATTTAATTCTCTACAAACCAGGACTCTAAGAATAAATGAGGGAACTGGACAGTAATAAAAATAAGGTAATGAAACATTCCCCCCTGTAGCCCAGCAAAGAATTGTTTGAGTTATTCCATATTCTTTAGGTTCACAACAAGAAGGAAAAAATACACGGTAGAGCTTGAGCACTTTATTTTTAGACAATTATCTCAATGACTCAAAGTTCACAAGAAGGACATTATGTGGAGGTTGTATTTTTAATCTAATGCTAAAAGATTTAGAAAGATATCAGAACAAGCATGGGCTTAGGAATTACATAGATAAGACCTCAAATTCTGCCTCTACTATTTAATGGCTGTGTGAGAAAATCACTTAAACTCTACAAGTTATATCTGTTAAATGGAGATAATAATATGGGGTTGTAAGAATTAGAGGTAATTTATGAAAAGCTTCTTTGAACAGGATCTAGCCTATAACAGAACATAATCTGCGACCGTTGTTCACATGACTAGCTAGAGAGCAAAGAAGTAACTCTGCCTCATGAAGGCCCCTCCTGACTCTATCCCTCAGAAAGGAGGACAAAAAGGAGGGCAAAGGGGCCTCTAGAGCTAACGAGCCCAACGCAAACGTTACACACAAGGTCTGACAAAGCTCTCAAACTAGTCTATCCCTATCTCGTTTTCCCGTTGGTGTTTATATAACAAGGTGAGTTATCAAGGGGAAAAGCAATCGACAAAGACAAATTCTGTCTGATCTTGCTTATATGTGGAATCTAAAGCAGCTGAACTCATGGAAGCAGAAAGTAGAATGGTGGCTTTCAGGGGCTGGAGGCGTGGGGGAAGTGGGGAGACGTTGGTCAAAGGTACAAACTTTCAGTTACGAGATGAATAAGTTCAGGGGATCTAATGTACAGCATGGTGACTATAGTTAATAATACTGGATTGTTCTCTCAAAATTTGCTAAGAGAGTAGATTTTAAGTGTCTTAATCTCTCTCTCACATACACACACACACACAAATGGTAACTATGTATGGCAATTGATATGTTAATTAATTTCATTGTGGTAATCATTACACAATGTTTATGTATATCGAATTATCATGTTGTATACCTTGAACATACACAATTTTTATTTGTCACCTATACCTCAGTAAGGCTGGAAAAAAATTGGAAAATGTGTTTTATCATATTTCTGGAAGATTTGCAATATATTTTAACATCACAAAACTCCTGGAAGTCCTGCAATAAAGAAACCTACTTAACTTAAAAAAAGCAACCATTGTTTTAGGGCCTTTTCCAAGTATTGGCATAAAAGGAAGCATCTCCTTTCCCTACCTGCTCCTGTTTCTAAAGTTCTAAGGGCTCCTTCCCATGGGGGTGCTGATCAACAGTTCTTTCAGGCCCACTGGGGTTCTATCATCTCAGAAGCAGAGAGGATGGGCACCAATGCTTTAACTGAAGTTGGGGGTGATGGTCTGATCTCCAAGTTACCCTGAAACTAGTAAAAGTATGGGGTGAGCACTTCTATAAGTAAGAAAGATCCGCACTCTTCCCCATCCAAGATCCTGAGGGTTTGTCAGGCCTCTATCAGGCTGCCAATGAATGGCAGAGAACAGAAAACAAAACACCTTGGCAAAAGAGCTCCAGGCCTGAATCTGGCCTGGAGGGAGTGAGCCTCCCAGCCGCCCACACAGTACAAACACGAGCACCTCAAGACTTCTGGACTAAGACTTGTGGACTCTTATAAAGTAAGGGGGCAGGCCCTCTGGTAACAGTGACCAAAACTGGACTTTGCTCAACCTTTGGAAGGAAAGGGGAAATCAGTCCCAGACTTCATTCTATTTAGAAAAACATATATATTTTTCTCAAGTGTCATTGTATAGAGTAGTAATAAAAAGGAAGGACCAGGAAAAGTTACATTTCCATTTCAAATCCATCCTTTGATTATATAATAGGTTATCAGTTCTGTCTGCCCATGCAGAAGGAGGTCTCATTCTATCTCACTTAAGCCATCCCTGGGCAGAATGGTCCCCTTCTAACAGAGGAAGTTTTAAACCCCTTTCTGACATTTTCTGGACATCAGCTATCAAGCAACCTCAGTTCTGAAACTGAGCTCTGAAAAGTAGTAAATAAAATGAGCTTCCGAGGAGCCAAGATCATTTTCAAGGCCCATAGCCTCAAGTCTGCCTTTCATTCCATAGAAAACATCCTCAAACCCTGAAGCAGAGTCTATGAAAGTAATAAGCAACATTAGGTTACACACAACTTATGAACTTTAGTCTCGTGGACTTCAGGATCGTTGTAAGGATGAGGGATGAGGTGCTGTTAAATTATTGTTGTCTGGCTTGTCATTGCAAAATAGATTAGAAACAGAACATTGGAAAATAGAGAGGAAATGGGAAATAAAGAAGAGCTGGGTAAATGACCACCCCTGTCAAGGGGTAGGCAGAAAAATACAAAGTGGGGGCTGGAAAAAAATCACCTTAGGTCTAACAGTCTCATTTTGGGCAACAAACCCCACATGCTCCAAAGGCCCCCAAAGCAATGTTTCCTAATCTTCAGAACATCTGCAGAATTTATTTTAAATGCATATTTTATAAGATCCTTCTGTTTCTGCAACTGTTAGTCCTTGGACCACTTTTCAGGAAACATTGGCCTAAAGGTAGAACCACTATTCATTCCTTTAACTGATGTTTATTTAAAATACACCCAGGTACTGAACAGGATACCAGGAATTAAAGAGATAACAATGACAAAGTCATCTTTCTGACCTCAGGAAGCCCACAGCCTAGTTGCAAATACAAACAGGTAAATAAAATCTGCAGTAGTGTGATCAATGCCACACACACACACACACACACACACACACCACATGAAGTAACACAAAGAAGAAAAAAAGAGAATGATAAACTCTACTTCAGCAGGTCTGAGAAGCTCTTGCAGATAAGGATGTGTTTGAGTTGTATCATGAACGAGTACAAATTCACCAAGCTGACATGGGGGAAAGAGCATTTAAATAACAGGTGAGTCCAGAGGTTGAAAAAGTGAGGACATTCAGTGAACAGTCTTACACTGAAAGTAAAGAAGGAGAGAGAGATGGGACCAGAAGAAGATGAGGCAGAACTGTGCAGGTAGGTGCCAGATCAAAGACAACCCTTAGCTGCAAACTTTCATCTTAGGAATCTCTCCTATGGGCAGTAGTGAGTCATGATAGAATTACTAAAAAAACAAAAGAAAAAGAAAAAAACATGTAATCAGATTTGTACCTTTGATCACTTGAGCCACGGAGAGCATACTGTTGAAGGCGAAGGTGACAGAGTTGCAAATGTGCAGGTAGGTAGGGCCTTATCTAAAGCAATGGAGCAAGAGTAGAGAATACCTAATGCTAAAATTGTTTAGTAATAAAAAGAATGATTTGGAGATGGGAGAACTGTTGCCTGACACCTTCTGGAAACTATTATACAGCAGGCCCACAATCCTTTAACCTCAATTCAAAAATCTCTTAACCTCAATTCCAAAACCAAACAGCTCTGAAAACTAAAAAATTTTAGTAAGTGATTTGTTAGCAAAACCTGACCTGACTTAATGTCATTTCTGGCAAAACCTGCCCTGAAGTGATAGGAGATTATGCATAATTTTCAATTATCCCAGTTGATGTAATTATTCATCTTTCATTAGTTTTCATAACGTTATTCATCTAACATGATGGCAAATTTATTGCTACTTTTTCCAAAAAGCTTATTTCACAAAATCAACTTTGACAGCTGGAGGGAGTAAGTAATCTTTGAAACACTTTTTTTTTTTTTTTTGGCCACAGCATCATTTCATTAAAGAATCTGAACAATTGCCACTATCCTATCGGACATTGCAAGGCAGTGACCTATAAGTTTATTTTACCAGTACAAGGTTTTCTCATGCGGGCAACTCTATTATCACAGTATCAATAACCTCCCTTAAGCAGTCTCCTTCACCACTTTCTCTATTCCATTTCTGACTTTAAAACATTTCAGTATCTATTAGAATATAGTTTTAACCAAGGGAAAGGAAACCAAGGACAAGAAGATGAGAACTCCAAACCAGTCCATTTGTGACTCATCTCTTACCCTGGTAAGGAACAGCTGGAAGGGGAGGTGAGACAACTGACTGATTTAAAAAGTTACTTTGTGCTATGAATGATTCATACTAACTTTATACTACACTACTATTGATGATTTGTGCTGGGGGTAGAGCTTTCAATAACATGATAGTAGAAGCCATTTATTTTAGATAGTTCAATCAACAGCTACAATCTTAGTTTGAAATATATTCTGATTAAAATCTCTATACGAGACATGTGACTAAAGTTTCCTTTGCCCTTTCTTAATGTCTTACCATACTCTTAGAAGCACAACTTTGCTTACATCAGGTCTTGGATGTTGTTAGTTGAACTTCAACATGTTGTCATTTCGGGCTGGAATGATGCCACAGGAACACAAACACGCTATTGAGTGGGCGTGAGCAGCTGGAAGAGAGACCAGCTTCGGAGTCAGAGGGCTCGTGGGCTGGCACCCACCAGCCACATGATTCATTTAACTTCTCTGAGGCTCATTTTTTCCATTAGTAAATTGGAGATAAAAATCATTGCTCTGCCTACCATGATTGTTATAATGATCAAACTAAATAATGTATATGGCAGTTCCTTACAAAATTTTACATAAATCAAAATATGAAGTTCTTAGAAGATCATCAAGATGGTTGGAAATTAAACAAAGAAAAGCCATCAGAATAGACTGATGAAGTGAATAGACTTAATTAAAAGTTTCCTAGGATGTGGTAGCAAGTCTCCAAAAATGGTCCCCCAGTGAGCCACACCTGCTGGTACTCAAAGGGAAGTGTAGTCCTTTCCCTCTGAATCTGGGCTGGCCCTATGACCCATTTTGCACCAGTAGAATGCAGTGGAAAGGATGCTCTGTGACTTTCAGTGCTGTGCAGCTTCAGTCTGGGCCTCATGAAATGCTCCCTTGAAGGCAAGCCAGCTGCTCTGTAAGAAGTCCAAATATGCTGAGATGCCATGCTGTCAGGAAGCCCAAGCTAGCCAGGTAGAGAGGCCATGGGTTGCAGGTGGGGGATGGAGATGCCCAACCAGCCCCTGTTTCTTCCAGCTATTCCAGCTGAGGCATCAGATGTGTGAGTGAAGAAACCATCTTGGACATCCAGTCCAGCCTACCTGCTTTCTGACGACAATCACATGAGTAGACCCAGGGGAGCCCACTCAATCACAGAACCAGGAGAGAGAAAAAATTGTTGTTTGAAGCTACTAAGTTTTAGGGTGGTTTTTGTGTACCAATAGATTACTAGAATATAGGATGATTTCTTTTTTCATTTTCATGTAAGGCTTGTTGAGTTAATTAGTACATAATGTTTCTCAAAACTTTGAGAACCATGTGCATCAGAATCACGTGGGGTGCTTGTTAGACTCTCAGATTCAGATCTGCTGAGTCAGTGTGTCTGAGCTACTCACCCCCTTCAGTGACTTTTCATGTCACTGAAGCCAGAGACCATCAGGTTTTCCAGAATGAACAAGAATATCAGAGTTAGATGGTCCTGAATTTGAATCTGGATCTGCCACTTAGTAGCTGTATGAAGTTGGGCAAATTATTAACTTCTCTGCATGTATTTCTTCTTTTATACTTGAAAACAGTTAATGTATTTACCAAATATTTTTTGAGCACCTATTAAATTCCAGGTACAGTTCCAAGAGCTAGATTGCAGCAATGAATAAGACAAAGTCCATCCCTTCATGGAGCACATATTTTATTAGGGCAAGATAGGCAGTAAGGATCTTAGCACTTCAGTATATGAGATAATTTCAGACAGTTGATAAATACTCTGTAGAAAATGAAACAAAGTTTTGACCTAGAGTGTACCTTAGTTAAGGTATAGTCTAGACTACGTGTAACAAAGAGACTCAAAAATACTTTCAAGCAAGGTGACAGTGGGTTTCCTCTCTTTCCTCTGTAATTGTCTAGAGAAGGTGGAAGACATGCAGGATGCCTTTGCCATCCTCATCTCTGCAATCTTTCATCTTTCAATTCTAATGTTGCTTCAACTCCCATCATCTGATCTGTATTCTAAGTAGGAGAAAGGAGCAAAAGTTTGTGGGGCATGCATAACCACTTTTTTTAAGGGTACATCACTTCTGTTAACATTCTATTGATTAGAACTTCCAGCCCATGACATACCTGTCTGAAAGGAAAGCTGGGAAATGTAGTCTCTATTTCTGTGGCCATGTGTTCATCTAAAACTCCAAAGGAAGAGGAGAACGGATGTGGGTGGACAACAGCAATTCCTGCCAGTGTGACTGAATGGGGCAGGAGGCTATTTTACCCAGGGTATTCTAAGAAAGCCTCTATTAGAAAGTGAAAGTTGAAGGAGCCAAATGGGAGAGCAAAGCTAAACTTCAATCTCCACTGTGACCCTCAGCCAGGCACTTTCATATAGGTCACAGCCTACTCATCCTCATGCAACAGCTAGGTAATTTACAGGGTCTGTGCTGCCTTAGAGTGGATTAAGAACAAGATAATTGGGAAGGATTTTCCCCCAGAGAAACTATAAAATTGAGATGGATGTGTCAATCTCCTTTGTCAAGAATTTTGGTTTTTTAAAAACCCATTTGAGAGATAGTATAAAAAATTGGAAAAAAAGATGAAATAACTATTAAAAGTGATTTGGATGGACTGCTTATTATATTCAAGAATGGATTTCCCACTGGATATCTTTCGGGATTGTTTTGTTTTAGAGGGGGATGGAGTGTCTCTCTACGCTGCCCAGACTGGTCTCAAACTCCAGGCCTCATCTGATCCTCCCCTTCAAGCCTGGCAAAGTGCTGGGATTACAGGCGTGAGCCACCACGGCCAGCTTTAAAGCCATTTTTGAAAATTGAAACAGATGTCTCATATTTTGACTCTACATAAAGAATAAAGGCTGAAAGGAAAAACTAATTTATCGGGCAGTATGTCCCGTGGTAATCGTTTTTCATCTCTTCGGTGGCCGTGGCTCATTTTGAGAACATGAACGCTGTGGACCCTTTCCCCCAAAACAACGCCCAATGGGGTCAGTTCTTCGCCTCCTCTTACAGCCCCCCAGCAGGTTCCGCACAACTGAGCATTGGCTCCACTCTTCTGGCTGCGGGGTCTTGGTCCTGCCTCACCCAGCGAGCGGTCGCCTGCTCAGAGGACTGACTGCTTCTTAGGAATTCCGGAGAAAGAGGAGTCCTCTGGAGGCGACTGGCTGGACCCAGCCCCTGTTGCCCACCGGAAAGCAAAGGAAGAGGCACTCGCCAGGCTAGGGAACGGAAGAGAGTGGGGGGACGTGTTTGGCAGGGGGACGAACAGTTCCGGTTGCGGTTTTTGTCCCGTTTGTTTCTCAGCGATGTTCCCTGGAGTCCCGACGCTCCTACCACTTCGCCCCCTTTCCCGCCACCCTTTGTCGTCTGGTCGCCCGGAGGCATCGGCGGCTGCGCTTGTGCTACTGGCTGCGCCGCACAGAACGGTCAGGTAACGCATTTCAGCGCTGTTGACCCCGCAGGTC
>CAUYRT010023166.1:0-53887 GCA_963574885.1 Lepilemur ruficaudatus
GTAGTCCCAGCTACTTGGGAGGCTGAGGCAGAAGGATCGCTTGAGCCCAGGAGTTTGAGGTTGCTGTGAGCTAGGCTAACGCCACGGCACTCTAGCCCGGGCAACAAAGTGAGACTCTGTCTCAAAAAAAAAAAAAAAAAAAGAAAAAAGGAAAAGAAATAAAGCTGCACAGAACAGAGGAACTTTTTGTTCAGAACTGCATCTCTTAGCCACACAGAAAGGCAGCCTTGCACCTAACCTAGATGTGGACCGATAGCCCTGCTGGCGTCAGAACCGGCGTCGGGCTTCGGGACCCAGTCCCCACCTCTCGCCTATGAGAGTCTGGCCAAGTAGCTCAACTCCCCTGAGGCTGTTTCCTCATCTCTAAAATGCAGACTTGTAGAGTTTTGAAAATAAAGTTTTGAAAATTCGTACGGCTCAATGCCTGGAGTATCACAGAGGCTCCATCAGTTAGCTGCCATGTTGATTGGGACTATTTGGCTTTGAGGGGGAGTCTTTATAGATAAAGGAGGTGTTTAGACCAACAGGGATGGGTTGTTAGCCTAGTCAAGGGCCAGCCGTGGGCTGTTTACAACCCTGGTTTATCAGGGTAGCCGCTCAAGCAAGGGCCTTTAGGCAGATAACCCACTGATCAGTAGACGGCAAACCACCAGGTGCTGCCTCAAACCGGCTGTAGCAAGTGGTTCAAGTGTGCTCTCTGAAATGCTAGACTATATGATTTTGTCATTTCACCAAGGCTTGGGACATTTTTTCCTCCCTCTGAATTTCTGGGGAATGCAGGTTCCTGGGCTCCACCCCAGACCCCAATCTGGAAGGAACTGAAGAATTTGCATTTTCCACGTTCCCCTGGTTGTTCTTGGGGCATGCCTCCAAGTTACAGATCAGCCACGCAGAGACGCGGCTGCTCTGTCCTCCTAGGGGAGCTGGCCCAGCAGCCGGGGCCCTTTGGGCAACAGCTGTAGCTGCTGGGTGGGGTGGGACGCCGGGGGCTGGGCTGGTGTCTTCTCTAAGGTGACTGGGCTCATAATTACGTGTATCAGCTAATCCCACAAAGGCTGGTGGGTCGGGGATTGGTTTTCCCTGTGAGGTCAGGGGCTGGGGGTAGGGGGTGGGGATGGGAAGGGAGAAATGTCAACAGGTGGTCACCTCCCAGGATGAAATTCCTCATCTTGTGGCCTGAGAGACTGATTCATTTTAACGGCAAGTAAACTTAGAATTGCAGCATGTTAGTGTGAATCTTGGAAATACTTCCGTTAAAGTCTTTTTATAATTAGGGAAACTGAGGCTAGAGAGACATGCAGTTACTTACCCAAAGCCACACAGTGGGCTAATAGCAAAGACAAAAAGCAAGCCTGCTTCTCTGAACAGAGCTGGCACAGGCCAAGCCAGGGTTTGGCCTACTCATGTGCACACAGCAGGTGCCACACCCCAGGAGAAGTCTGGGCAGCTATCCCAGGATGCAGCCATGTCCACTGTCTGACCCAGACCCCACCCCAGAAATGTTGCCCTAGGAACATTTTCTGCTAGGTATTGGCCAGAGGCTTGGAGATAAACCCAGTCCCTTTCCTCATCACAGTTCTCATATGAACGAAGCACAGAGCACTTTCTTTGTACAAAAAAAATTATGTCCCTAAAGCCCCAGGAAGCATTGTTCTGGGCAGAGCCAGCTTCCTGGGCGTGCAGTCTGTGCAGTCGCACGGGGCCTTTGCTAAGAAGGGTCCCATGCTTGGTCTAAAGCTCTGCTGTCACCATCTTGACACTTTTTTTTTTAAATGCCTTGTTTAAGTCACACAGGAAAGCGTTTTGAGTGTTCCCCCCAGCTGACTACACTGTGAATTATATCACCGTCTGAGAAATGAACACACTGAGCAATTCGTCCTTTAGGAAAAGCACACGCTGGCATCAGTGGCATCTGGGGCACGGGAAGTGCCTAGTCCCAGGAAAGGACTAGCAACGGTCTGTAGTCAGACGTCCGTGCTCTTACACTAATCTGCTGAAAAGAATGATTCCCACACCGCGTAGGATATCGGGAGTCATAGGAATCTGTATGTTCTGCTGTGTACTGACCCTTACGGAGAGACTGGGAGGAACAAAAACTTGGTAGGTCACAACCGTTTGCTCCGGTCTGATATTCACGTCCCCCCAAAATTAAGCTCGTTAAGAATCTTCCCTTCGGGGTGATGGTATTAGTCACCTTTGTGAGGTGACTAGGTCATGAAGATGGAGCTCTCATGAACGGGATTAGAGCTCTTATAAAAGGGGCCCAAGAGAGCTCCCTGGCTCCTTCCTCCGAGTGAGGACCTGGTGTGACCCAGGAAGCCGGCGCTCACTAAACACTGAATTTGCCGGTGCTTTGGTCACGGCCTTCCCGGCCTCCAGAACTGTGAGAGACACATTTCTGTGGTTTCTAAGCCACCTAGCGTATGGTATTTTGTTATAGCAGCCTGCATGGATTAATCCCCAAACTCTGCTTGAGCCTACGGGAGTATAATCTGAGTGTTGTCTCGGCATGGTTCCCACAGCCTGGGCCACTTTCTGCTGACCAAACTCTGGAAGCAAACATGGTACCTCTGTCCTGCCCATGAAGAGTAAGCGACGCCGGTGCCCCTTGGATCCTCATGACCCTCCTCAGACAAGACTGGAGGTCCAGAGACCTCCCGGGTCAGGTGTCCAGACTGGCTGCTTAGCTCCGACCATTTGGCACTACCCGGGGCAGGGAGCAGCAGGGGGCGGGGCAGGGGTTCTCAGGCTTTATCTATTTATCTGCTCGAACCCATTGGGGGACTTACAAAGCCTAAAAGGGACAGGACATTGCCGACACTCTCTTGAAAGAGGGTATTGCAAATATAACCGGGTGGGTGGGGGAGATTTGTGCAATTTGTACAGTATTTGAGCAACTGAAGTGCTGGAAAAATAGGGTTTTAGTTGCTTTTATCACCCTTGATGGGGAACTTGGTCTGAGGTCCCTTCCCACAAATCCACGTCCTTACATCCTGGCATCTGCAGTCCAGGTTAGATGGTGGCAAGTCTGGGGATGGGCTGTGTCTGCACACACACCCCGGGAGCAGTGTGTGGTGCTAGCTTTGGGGGCCTTCTCTCCAGAGAGAAGCCAGCTTGTGGAAGCTCTTCCTGCTCACAATGCCATATTTGTGCTTGCTCCCCACGGCAGAAGGCATTTTGCAGATTTACGGAAACATTCAACTGCCTCAACGTTGAAAAACAGTATGCTAAAGTCACGGGCCCACGTCATCTATGACAATTACCACCTGTGATCAATTGTGTTCGGCCCTGCCCCCTCCTTCTTCCCACCACTCTGAGATTTTTAGGAAAACGAATTCCATACATCCCACACGAGAATGTAAGGAGATTGCCTTGAAAAGGAGGACCACATCTTGACATTCTTAATAATTCGTGAGCAAGGGGCCCCACGTTTTCATTTTATCCCAGGCTCTGCAAATTGTGTGGTCAGTCCTGGATTCAGGGTAAGAGAAAACAGGTTCAGCAGGCTTCTTGGCCGCCCTGCGGAATTCCCAGGCGGTCAGCCCCCAGGGAATGTGAGAAAGGCCAGCTACTTGCCTTCCCTGCTGAGCTGAGGACCCAGAGGGCTCGGCTGACCGTGTTCTCCCTACTGGCCTCGGAGAGAGCAGAGCCACACTGAGATCCTGTCTGTGCCACTGTCCTCTCCCACCCTGTCTTCCGCTTGCTCAGCCCTGGCTAACACACACTACAGGTGGCTCAGAACTGGACAGGGCTCCATAGGAACAGCCAGCAGGGGGGCAGGCCTCTGTCTCAGTCACCTGGGCTTGGCACCAACATCATTTGGGGATGGCCGATGGCCAAAGAGGGCTAGACAGCCCCTGAGCAACCAGGAATTGATTTCCTTTTGGAATGAGCTGGGCTCCCCCTTTGCCTTGCGGAGTTGGACAGGAAAAGGTGGCCAACAGGGGAAAGCTGTGGCCAGAGTTGATGGCTGATGCCTGGGACACATGAGGCCCTAGACCTCTGCCAGTTGGCGCTCAGCCATGGGGCAGAGATGCTGCCGGGGCTGTGTTTGCCGCGTTTGCGGGAGTTTGGGGCCCTTCTGCCTCCCAGGGGGGAGCTCGGGTCCTCAGCAGTGCCCACCTGCCGAGCCCCTTCCCAGACCCGAGCCGCCTGACCTCCAACAGGTCCGTCCTCCTGCCGGCCAGGCGCTACTTACATGATGACCAGGGCAGCATCCCGGGAGTAATCCAGCAGGATCTCGTTCAGCCTCACCTGCCGCAGGGACTGGGGCGGGAAAGGCAGGTGGTCACTTCCCACGTCCTCAAGAGCCCTCACCCAAGGCCAAGTCCTCAGGCCTCTTTTAATGTTTCCAACTGGATATGTAAAGTATTCCCCCTAAATTATTATGGACTCTCCCACCTCCAGGAAGGAAGGAGACCCCATAGTAATCAAGTGCCAAGTTCACCCCCATCAGGGATTGCTCCTGGGCGGACTTGCCTGACTTCATTACCGTTACCAGCGGGGTAGAGGGAAGAGAGAACACTTCCTGGGTTCAAATCGGCCCTGATATTTCCTAGCAGGGAGAACCTGAGTCAGTCACTGTCTTATCTGTGAAATGGGTATGATGATAGCCCCTGGGGGTTGGGGAGGATCCACTGGGATGATCTGTGCAGAAGCACCAGGCAGAGGACCCGGCACGAGGCAAAGACAAGTGAACTCAGAGCAGGGACAGAAGGCTGCGCGTCCTCTGCAACAGAGCGTGGCAGCCTCCTGTGGACACCAGGCGTTACTCAGCATTTTCCAGAGAGCCTTTAGGGCAGCGTCTGGGGCCGACAGATCAGGGAATGCCCCAAAGCTTGTGGGGGGCTGGGCCGGAGGTCTCTCTCCAAATTGTTCATAAATGACTGACGCTCAGATCTGATAGCGAATGCACCCCCCATTCTAGAGACCGGGAAACTGAGGGGAAGGGAGTTAACCTAGGTCAGGGATCCTCAGCCTCGCACTGTTGGCATTTTGAACAGACGGTCCTTTGCTGTGGGAAATGTCCCGTGCACGGTAGGGTGTTCGGCAGCATCCCAGGCCTCTACGTGCTACATGACGGGAGCACCCCCCACACCCGGCTGTGACAACTAAAAATGTCTCCAGAGGTTGCCAAGTATCTGACACTGGGAGAAGCCCTGATGCCCAGCCCTGTCCCCCGCCCTCCTGGCGCTGGCCCACCTTGACAGGACCACACAGCTCTCTTAAGCAGTGCTCACATGTCGCCCCCACGCACACGCACACGCACACGCACGCCCTCTCCCAGCCCCAGAGCCCTGAAGGGGCTGTCTGGGAAGGGGCAGCGTGGCTCTGGGCTGTGTCTGGGCCAGGAAACTCTGCTGGCCCATGGGACAAACTACACCTCCACTCTCACCAGTTATCTCTCAAATCCCCTCCACCAGGCACACAGGAAAGGGGCAGGAGAGGGAGAGGGACTGCCGGGGCCACTCAAGGTGGCAGGAGGACGAGGCTGTCATGCCAGGCTGGCGTTGAGTTCCACAGCCCAGCTACCCGCGAGCCTGAGCGTCCGTGGCTTGAGGAGAGCTCGGGCTGGGGAGGGGAAGGCAAGGCGGAGGGTCGAGGGGACACATGGGACATGCAGTCCTGCCTCAGTGGGCACCTTGACCCCCAGCCCCTCCAGCAGGGCCCGCTCCTCCCCTGCACCTTGACTCTGTTCTTGTTAATCTCCTCATCTGAGATCTTCCAGGGACAGTCGCGTCTCATCTCTGTGACAGTGGCCTCGTCCTTGAAGCCATCATTCAGGCGGAAGGGTGCGATCATGTCCTCAAACCGCTTGGTGCTGAGGATGAGAGAGCAGGTGAGGCCAGGTGAGACCCCCCAGCCCCCGCCTCCTGGGAACAGGTCCTGGGGGGGCTGGAGGTGGGGGCCACAGGACATGCCTTTCAGGCTGAAACCCACTGGCCGCTGCCAGGTACATCAAAGTGGCTTTGACCCCCCCCGCCCTGCCCGCCCAACCGACCGTTCAGCAGGTGTTCACTGGGCACCGTTCTGTGCCAGGTGCTGGTTACACAACAGGGAACAAATCAGACTGTCCCCCCGGAGCTCATGGTCTGCTGGGCTATGAGCCAACAGGCAAATAAATATGAAGGGAACGTTTTGTGAAGCTACAAACAGAGAATGACAAGGGTGGGGAGGGCCTGTCTGGGACCTGAAGAACATCTGTCTTGTCAAGGCCCACTGTGCACTGGGAAGGGGTGCTGGAGCACGGAGGAGGAATGTGCAAAGGCCCTGAGGCCGAAGGGGGTCTTGCCTGGATGAAGGGCAGCGAAGGAGCCCGTGTGGCTGGAGCAAGGTGAGCTCAGGGGAGAGAGGGAGGAGGTGAGGACGGACAGGTGGGGAGGGCCCGAGTGAGACAGGAAGCTGCTCGGGGATTCTGTGCAATCTGACTTGTGTCATCACAGTTACGGAGTCAGGGCTGGTCAGCATTCAGCTGACACCATCTGAAGCCACATGGATGGGACAGAGTAAAGGGAGAGAAGAGAAGAGGGTCTTGGGCTACGCTCCAAGGGCGCCAACAGCGCAAGTCAGGTAAAGGGGCAAGAGCCAGCACAGGACCACCCAGCAGCAGGACCACCGAGGTGGGAGGATCCCTGTGTCGAGCACAGCTGAGGGGGGGGGACAGGTGAGGACAGAAGCGGGCCCTGTGGATCGGGTGACGTGGAGGTCACTGAGGACGCTGGCCATGGTGGTCTCAGACAGAGGGGCAGCGGGGGTGGGGGCCAGCCTGGCATAAGCTGGAGGAGGATGAGGAGAGGAGGGTGTGACAAGGAGCGCAAACGTCTCTGGGGTTTGGCTGTGCGAGGGAGGAGAAAGGGGACAGCTGAAGGCTCAGTGGAGGGGCTTTGAAAGATAAGAGGTGCTCCAGGGGGTCTGTAATTGACTCCCACCGTCCCCTCCACCTGGAAGGTCTTCCCCCAGCTCTGTCAAAGCTTTGCTCCGCCACCAACCCCAATGACCCTATTCTCTTTGGCCTCCTGTCTCTGCAGCATTCTGACCGCCCTTGGCCTCATCCAGCCTGTCCTTGCGCGTGGAGGGCAGGGCTGAAATTTCTCATCTCTGCCCCTGAAGTGCCAAGCACAGCCCCCGCAAATGGCAGGCAGTGTATCCATCACTGTTAAACAGTTCTTTCTCCTCATCTTGATTTCCTTCCCATGCAGCTCACAGCTGGGTGAGATAAAGGAGATGTTGGGGCTAGGAGGTCAGGAGGAAACTTAATTTATTGAGGATAGAGTCCTGGCAAACCTCGTGCAGACTGATTGACATCATGCCAATCCTGTTTGTAAATGCATTTTGAGAATATGAAGCTGTATCATTTAGAAAGCAAATAATCCCTTCTGACCCCATGATTGGTCCTTGCGACAACTTCGCACAGGGGTTTGCTTAAAGTCTGTGCACTTGCCGTTGCATGGTGGGAGAAAAGAAGTTATTGCCCAGATCACTCGACACTTTTTTTCTTCTAAAAAAAAATTTTTTTTAGAGATAGGGTCTGGCTATGTTGCCCAGTTTAGTCTTGAACTCTCAGCCTCAAGTGATCCTCCCACCTTGGCCTTCCAAAGTGCTGGGATTACAGATGTGAACCACCACACGTGGCCCCCACTCAACATTTTCCCCACTCCCAGCACTGACATGTTAACAGCAGGGGCAGCCGCTGCCTTGCCCAGTGGTCCCCTCATCCCCAAGAAGGGACGTGCCCTGCCACAACCCCTGTAGAAGCTGTGCTCTCTGACCCTGTGTTCTGGGTACATGACTCTGTCACCTCTGGCTGTGGTCAACCAAAGGTAGCCAACAAATAGGCTGCACAGTAACCTCCACCTTGGCCTGGCAGGAAGTTGTGAGCCGGGCCAGGTGCGGTCCCTTTATAGGAACTGAAATTAGGCAACGGCTGGAGAAGAAGGCGGTTTGTAGTGGAGCTGGCAGGTAGGGGAAGGCCAGGATGCAGAGAGAGCTCAGAAGCCACGAGGAAGCAGAGGCCACAAAGGCAGTATTTGAACTCTGACGCCGGGCTGGGTGCTGCGTTAACACTTTACCTGGATGGGCTCTCAGACGGGGATTCCCAAAGTGGGGTGCCTGGGCCAGCAGCCCAGCATCACCTGAGAGCCTGTTAGACATGCAGGTTCCCAGGCCCCACCCTAGACCTACTGAACCAGGATCTTGGGGGCGAGTCCCAGAAAGCTGTGTCTTCACAAGCCCTCTAGGGGCTCCTGATGCACGGCAGGGTTTGAGAATCACTGAACCAGCGTCACCCTCGTGGGTAAAATCAACCTTCCGTGAGTACAAGCGGCCTGAGCTCGTGAGTGCAAAGCCAGAGGCTCCCTGGACCCCCCAGGCTGGGGGCAGGGTGGGGTGTGGGGATCCCTTGTGATGACATGTTGGCTCAAGTGGCAGAACAGCCACAACCTGCACCAGAAAGAGCTTAAAAAACCCACTTGATCCAAGAAAGGCGAGAATGTGAACATTCATCAGCCTTCAAGGCCGGGCAGATTTCTGGCAAAGTCCAGCGCTCTGACATGGAAAAGGCCAGCAGCGTGGGCAGGAGAAAGACAAATTCAAAAATAAACACTGTACACAGTGACTCCTCCTCTTTCTTTCTGGGGAACAGCCCCTGCTCTGAGCTCACCAGGGAGAAAGGGGGACGGGGGCAGAGGGGCCTGCAGGGGACACACGTGGCGCTTCCGCCTGGAACCCGCGACACAGAGAACTCACTGCTCGGCCCGTGGCTTCTGGTTGATGTCGGGCAGGATGTGGACCTCGTGGAATCCCAGTCGGAACTTGCTCAACAGAGAAATGATCCTGGAGGACAGACGGAGCCTTTGTAAAATGTGAATATTCGTTCAACTCATTTTTATTGAGTGCCTGCTGAATACACAGCAGTGAGCAAAACAGATCAAACCCTGCCCTTGTGGGGCTGCCACCCCACGTATCTGGTGACCCTTTCTGTACCACGGCATCCCGGATCTTAATGTGTCTACGCATCTGCTGGGATCTTGTCACTGTGCAGATTCTGATTCGGCTGGGGCCTGCGCATTTCCATTGCTAACAAACACCCCAGGTATGGGATGCTACGACACAGACCGCACTGTGAGTCGCAAAGGTCTAAGGGATAGGAAAGTTGAGTAAAGGAACTTACAGAGTGATCGAGAAAACAAAGGTAACACGCAAGAACTAAGTAGCAAGCCAGATGGCAATGACTCTGGGTCTCACAGGGAAGGAAGAGCCGGCCGTGTGTAACAGGGAAGACTTCAGGCGTGGCGGTCCAGTGGGATGGTGCACGGTGGGTGAGATCATTATAGGACAAATGGGGTGGGGCAGTGTCCACACTGGAATCACCCAAGGAGCCTTCAAAACAATACCCTGGCCCACCCATTGACTCGGAATCCCTGGGCAGGACATGGTTTTGGTAACACCCAGGTGATTCGACGTGCCCGCCTGAGTAAGGACCGCTGGACCGGTTGGTGGGGAGGAGTCTGCATGAGTGACGGCATGGGGGACACAGGGGTAGAGCGGGGACGGTGAGGAGCTGGCTGGGGTGGCAGAGAGGAGCATGCTGCGGGACAGAAAGGAGGGGAAGTCAACCCTGAGTGACCAGGCTCGGGCCCTGCAGTCAAGCCACTGCTGGTTCCCGACCTTGGGGGTAAATCGAGGCAGGGGGTGGCAGGCCTGGGCAGTGCCTGGGCAGGAGGCAGCACAGACCTGGCCCCAGGGTCGTGCAGAGAGCAGAGGATGCTGCCTATCGGGAGGCAGGTGGGAGGCAGAGTTTTCGTAACTTTGGGCCCCAAAGACATGCTGTCACCCCATGGTGCCACAGCCTTGAGCTAAACTAAATCTACTGACCTCAGCTTCCATTCAGAGCTGGGACAGGAAGCTGAGGCTGCGAAGCTGCCTTTCTGGTTTATTAACTTTTTGGAGATCACGGAGAAGCCAGATCCCCAATGCCACTTTCATTGGTGTTGCTGAGACAGGGCCTCTGGGGGGAGAAGTCCTCAACAGAGGTGAGGACATGGGGTTGCCAGGTACCCTTAACTCACACAAGGTTTCCTAGAGAAGGGGATGTAACCCTGGTGTAGGAATACGGTGGCGCAGGCCATGGGGTCCCCTCCTATCCTGACCCTGGGGCATCACAGCCAGGATTGTCGCAAAGGGCTCTGGAGACCAAGCACTGGTTCTTTTCTTCCGCTAATTTATTGCATGATTCCGGGCAAACCACCCGCCTATCCGCACCCTCCAGCCTCCAGCCTTCGACCTCACTTGACCTTGCTCCAAAGCAGCAGTTGTCCAAGTCCACCTGCTGATTCCTGTCACCTCCACACCTGTGTGCCACCGGCCTTCCTGTTTGTTTCCTCTTCTGTTTGAATCAACTCATATTCTGATTTATTTACATTTTAAAAGGAAATTTAATATCATATTTTTAAACAGAAAACCAGCATCTCTTGTCAGAATGAGGTGACCAATGAAGCCCATGTAAATAAACCAGTGTCACCAAGTTCTGGCCAGGTGCCATCGCCTGCCAAACCTGGCAGCCTGGGCCTGCTCCTCTTGCTTAGAGAGATGGGCCGGGATGGTTGCTTACGCTGTAATCCTAGCCCTCAGGGAGGCTGAGGCGGGAGGATCACTTGAGGTCAGGAGTTTGTGACTAGCCTGAGCAAGAGTGAGACCCCTGTCTCTACTAAAAATAGAAAAAATTAGCTGGGCATGGTGACATGCACCTGTAGTCCCAGCTACTCAGGAGGCTGAGGCAGGAGGATCGCTGGAGCCCAGGAGTTTGAGGTTGCTGCGAGCTATGATGATGGCACGGCACTCTAGCCCGGGCAACAGAGTGAGACTCTGTCTCAATCAAAAAATTTCATAAAAAGGCAACTAGACAGGGAGAGTAGCACGGTTACTGAGCAGAAAGACAGGCCAACTCTGTACCGGGGCCTTCTGCAGAATCAGGCCCAGAATTGGAGGGGGATTAGAGGTCAGTTACTTCTCATCAAAAGATTCAGTGGTATTTGCTGCCCCATCTCCTGGCCACTAAAGTCACCTTCTGTCTCCCCAGAGTCTGCATCCCATGCTTTGGGGACATTGTGTCCTGAAGGATTCAGACCCCCGTGTCATTTCTCAGGAGGAGGGGCCTTTCCCATCCTGCGTTTCACACAGGTTTCTCCTTGGGGAGATTTGTGGCTTTAAAACCTAACACCCTTCCCTGTCACAACAAAGACTAGGGCATCTGTGTCCTCCTGTGAAGGAGGCAGGAAACCAGAACAGTTTCTGGAATGGGCAGAAACCTGCTCCCGCGAAGAGCCCCACTCACCACTGCTGTGGCCTGGCTCTGGGATGACCCCAGGGCCACCTGGAGTGGGCGGGGGAGGGACAGCCTTGGGTACAGCTGGGACAGTGCGGGCCCTGTGCCGTGCCCTCACTTACGCCTTCCTCTCCTCGTCCATCCTGTTGATCTGGCCTCCGACGAACACGCGCATCTTGCATTTGCTCCACCTCTTCTTGCGGCCCAGGAGGTAGGGGATGAGGAGGGTGAGGCCTGGCAGGGAGGGTCCCGGCGGTCAAGATGGAAACCCTTGGGACAGAGCACGAGGCGGGGTCCTGCCCGCTCCGCTGACAGCAAGCCCCTTCTCTGCACTTCAGTTTACCCATCCGCATAACGAACACGCCTGACCAGACCCATGCTGCGCGTGGTGCTCCGTGGGGCCGGGGTTTGCTGGGCTCGGGCAACGTGTTTGAATAAACAAACTGGTCTCTAACACCCGGGGGGTCGCACATGAAAGTCTGGATCACTGGCATTTCTCAAAGACTGAAAATTGGACCAATGGGCGGGAGAACTCGTCCCTCTTCTGCCACCCCTCCACACTAGGTCACTGCATAATCCTCTGTGCCTCAGTTTCCTTATTTACAAAGGGAGCGAATCACAATAGTTCCTTCCTGGGGATTGCACTAGGTGAACCCATGCAGGGCACTCAGCGTCCGGCATGTCACAGTGCTCAGCCGTATTAGCTGTCACCCATAGGACACGTTCTATCGGAGCAGAGACATTTTCTGTCCACCCATGACTCCATCAAAGGTAGGACAATAAAGTGGGGAGTCATGTTTTAAAGAAAAATGCTTCCTACATCATTCCTGGGCCCCGGCCCATCGCCCCCTTTATTTCATGTGCCCGTGACCACGTCAGGGCTGTCCTGCCAGAAGGTTCCATCTCATGCTGACCTCAGCTTTTCCCTTAAAATTCCCCATTTACCACTAGAAAACAGGAGGCCCGGGAGAGGGTCTCAGCCAGGCTCCCCCTGGACTCACTGGTGGACACAGGGGTCCCTGTCCCATTTGCTGGGCTCTGGGTCCCCCCGGAGGCCTGGACGAGAGCAGGCAGGAAGGGCAGGCCACGCAGGTGGAGGATGGAGAGACACCCCCTGGGGACAGCCGTGGCCAGCTGGGCACTGACCTCCGTCGTCGAAGAGCCAGTAGATGTCGACCGTCTTCTTGCCCTGCTCAGCCTGAAAGACGGTGCTGGCCTGCTCCTCCTGCACCAGGGCCTCGGGGGACGCTGCAGGAGGGGAGGGGCAGGTCACCATAGAGCCAGCTGCCTGTGCAGTGGGCTCGCCATCCGTCCCCTGGGCTAGAAGTGCCCTGCTGCAGGCTTGTACCTAGGCAGGCCTGGCCGGAGCACCGCTAATGCCTTTCCTGACACTTGGGCTCTCGGGCAGGGGGACCTGGAGCTGGGCCCGGGCCACGCAGGGCTGGGACGCACATCTGCCTTGCTCCCAGCGCCTCTCTCCTGGGATTCTGGTGGACACTGGGAGTGGGGGGAGTCCCAGAGCCCTTGAGGCAGCCTGTAGGTAGGGGTCACCCTCTCCACTCTCTTCTCCCCTCCCAGATGTCCACAGGATGCCCCCAAACCTGCACCGCAGGCCCCCTGCCCCCCAGGGCACCAATGGGAGAGGAGGAAGCAGAACCCCACTCTAGTGCTCCCCACCTGGAACACTCAAGTATGGCCAGAGGGCCTTGGAGGGGGCAGAACACAGGCCCCAGAGCCCTCCAGGTGGGTCCCCGTGATGCCCTGACGCTGAATTCCCCCCAGGCCCAGCAATCTTTGACACAGGCCGAGCCTCTGTAGCGACCCCACTCCAGTTACTTGGGTGCCCCTGTTGCATGGATAAACTGGCTGCCCTTGCCCACGTTCCCAGGTGGCCAGCCACCAGCTGCCCCCTGGGAAGACAGTGCCCCAGGCCTCTGAGTGGGGGACCGACAAGCACCGGAGACAGGTGGCCTGGCACCGCTGGCGCTGGCTTCCTTGCCGTCCTCTGCGGGGTCAAACACGGGGTTAACTGCAAAAGACGGGGCAGCTTTGTTCACAGGCTCTCCTTGCCTGGGAGCTCCCCTAACACTCTGAACAAGGTCCTGGCTCCTGCCTGGCCTCCACTGCCCCACCATACCATGCTGGGACAGCCTCCCTCTGACCTGCCGCCTGTCCTGGCCCCCCCATGCTCTAGCCCCACCGGGCTGCCTCCTGCACCCAAAGCAGGCTGAGCTCGTTCCCCACCAGGGCCCTGTCCGCGACAGTGGGTGGCCCAGCCCTGGCCCCCTCAGCGAAAGGCCCCCTCCTCCGAGAGGCCTTTCCTGGCCCCCACTTCCTGCGTCCATACCCTTAGACCATGACCGCAATCTGAGACCACTCATGGGTCCACCTAAGTGTCTGCCTTTCCCACTGGAATGTCAGTCTTCGAGGACAGAGATTTTGCTTTGGTCCCTGCTATACCTGCAGTGCTCAGAGCGTCAGTCATGCACGCAGTAAATATTTGCTACTCTGTGACTAGTGGTTGCATAAATATTTACTGTCCCGCCGCGCCAGGCACACCCCAGCACAGAGCAGACCTGGCCCTGCCTGCAGGACACGGAGGGTCCCCCAGGTTCCCTGCTTTTTGTCACATGTGCTATTTCTTTCACACCCCTAAATAGTCCCGATTCAGAGTCTGCGTCGCCATGCACGACTTTAAGATGTAAACACAGCCCTGTGCGGTGCCCCAGGGACAGTCGTCCCGACCAAACGTCCCGTGTCCGCAGCCTCTATGTATTTTCGCGCTCGGCGGCTTTATGTGAGCATCTCCTCTGCTGCCTTCCCTGTTTCCTCTCTGTTAGATCCTTTTTGTCCCCCGACTGTCATTCGGGAGCTCTGAGTTCTAGTCCTGGCTCTGCTCCCAGCTGCAAGCTTGACCTTGAACTATGAGAGTCACTTCCCCTTTCTGGGCCCTGGTTTCTCCGTTTGGAAACCTGATAGGCTCTAAGGGGCCATCCGGGGCTGACTTTCTATGAGTCTGTGACCTTTTATTCCTTACTAGTTTTTCCCTTGCTTCATGCCACGCTTTAAAAAAATTGGGTTCTAGAACCTTCTGGGGTCCTGTTCTGGTTTTCGACAGCTGCTGAGCAGGCAGGGTGCGTACTCACTGTGTGCCTGCATCACCTCCGAGACGTTGAGCCCCTCGCGCATCCTCATGACACACACGCCGTAGTTGAAGTCAAAGGCGTCACTGCAAAGAGAGGACGTGGGTCCGGCTTCTCCCCAGAGCCCCCCGGGAGGTGACCTGGCTCCCAGGAGACCTGATGTTGAGAGTTAGCCCTGCCTCCTACCACACCGTTTCTCTTCCCTGGGCCTCGGTTTCCCTGTCTGTATAATGTGTAGGCAGAACTGGAGAGTCCCCCCACCCCCAGGACTCCTCCAGCTCTATGGTCTGTGGCGCTGCAGATCCCGTGGACCCAGTACTCGGGGAAAACCAAGTCAGGCCCTGTTCTCCTGATACGTTTGGCTGATCCTCACAACTCTGCCCTCAGAGATGGGGATAGTAATTATTATCTCCATTTTACAGATGCAAAAACTCAGTTTGGGGAAGTAACTTGCCTGTGATCACACAACTAAGGAAGAGACTGGCTGGGATTAGAATGACATAGCTGAGACTGTAAACCAAAGGACAGGTGTGCACACAGCCCCGGCTTCCCTCATGCAGTAGGTCATCTGTATGGTGTGTATAGAAGATTCCTGCCCCAAAAGTTTATTTCCTGCTTGACTGGCACAGAGCCCAAGAACCCACTGTAAGGGTTTGAGCCAGTGGCCCTCCCTGGACTCCTGTAATCACACATCTCTGGGACGGGGACCCTCCAGGCCTGCGCATGACGAAGTCTTGGAATGTTGGAGGCGGAGGGAGCCTAGCAACGAGGTATTGCAACACCTCCTGTTGTCGTTGTATTAGAGGCAGCGGAGACGGCTGCTCTGAGGACTGCAGCTGGGTGATAGCAGACCTGGCCGCAGGCCCCAGGGCCCCGAGCCGCAGCCGAGTTCCGTAGTGACAGTGCACACTGCCTGCCTGCGCAGCGTCAGTGCTGGAGAGTACCCAGGCAGGCTGCCTCGGGACCTTGCACAGCAAGAGCTGAGGGAGACAGGGCTTAGACTCAACCCTGAAATCCCCGGGGAGTCAGTCCTCAGTGGTGCTGCTCCGTGGCTCTTGAGCTGACTACGGTGGGCTCCGAAGCCCCCAGGGGGGCACAAGGTTTTCACCAAAAACCCACATTTTTCAGCTACTCTGAGAAATTAAAATACCTGGCAGCAGCGGGCCTACATTTCCGCATGGGCGCGGTTGGCTAGAACCAAGTAGCAGCTGCTCTCCGCAGGTCCCCACGGTCCCCACTGCCCCTTACTTTCCCGCACCCGACCCGCTTCATTCTCTGTGTTACCTGCCCGACCCCTGCCGACTCTGGAGTCCGTGACCCGCAGGTCAGGGTGGGGCAGCCCAGCCTGTTTCTCCCCCAGCTTTGAACAAGCCGACTTGGCTTCTTTCAGGCACCTACTGTATCCCTTCCCCTGCCCAAGGCCCAGGAAACCCCAGCGGCCCAAAGCAACAGCTCTCCGCCCTCGGCCTGTGCCACACTCACTGGAGGATGCCAATGTAGTCCTCCACTGTGGCTGGGTGAGCCGACTGCCAGTTCTTCTTGAACCCGACCACCAGGATGTTAGGCTTCATTCTCCCGAGTCCTGCGGCCTGCCAGGGTCGGGGGGCGAGGTGAGGGATCAGGCAGAGGGGTGGTGCCACCGTCAGGCCTCACGCCCCTGGGGGGCTCTGTTTTGTGACTAGGGGGCTTCTCTCAGCCCCAGCCACCCACCGCCAATGCTGCGGGGGCTCAGGAGATACGGCCCCCCCGGTCAGCCACAGTCATCCCCCGTGAAGTCTTCAAGCCTGGGCCAAGGACCAGACTGTCCTGTTGGCTCTGGATTCTCCCAGCTCCTGCTGAGAGACTTGAATTTGGATGTCAAGCTTAGGGTATTCCTGAGTCATCTAATACATGGATCTTTTGTATTTCTCTCTTTTTTATGTTAAAATTTAAAAAAAAATTGGGGGGTAAAATTCACATAACAAAATTTTTCATTTTAAAATGATGTACAATTCAGTGGCATTTAGTACATTCACCACGTTTAGTGTGTTCACACCATCGCCGCTGTCTACTTCCAAATATTTTCATAACCCCAAAAAGAGACCCCATATACTTTTGTTAATTTTGAGAAATATTTAAAACTATTGAAAAGGATTCTCACGTATTGACTCAGAATGAACAACTGTTATTATTTTATCTACGCATCTCATTTAACACATGAGAAAACTGAGTAGTCAAATGAATTGTCCTGTGGAACATTCTAGATCTTGATCCGAGTGGCAGCCAAACACCACTGGGTGGTGTCTATGTACATAAACATTTGTCAGACTGTACCTTTAGTGTGTTTTACTTTAGTGAATGTGAATTATGTCTTTAAAAAATGAAAACAAGACCAAGAACTGGCCGCGGTCACACGGCACTCTGAGAAAGTGTCCCGAATCGGCACAGCTGGGTCATGGGAAAGATGGGATTCCTGTCGCAACAAAAGGGGCTTCAACTCTACCCACTGGACTTTCTGCCTCCCGAGCTGTCACACCAAGTAGTAAGTCCTGTTGGGGGGCCCCCGAACCCTGGGCACCTGCATGAGAATCTGGACCCCGCTGCGGAGGTCCTCCGCGGTGACGCCCGAGTAGAAGGCCTTGATCTTCCTCTTGTTCAGCCACTTGGTGTGCCCGCTGGCGATGAGCCGGAGCTCAGGCATCCTCTGCTTGCGGGGTCCCTGTGGGTGGCAGGGCAGGTGACATCAGGGGCTGCCTTCACCCTCCGGCCCGGATTTGGCCCCTCTCCTGCCCTGGGGCTGCCCCACGGGCTCGGCAGCACCTAGAGGTGCCCGTTTTCCTTTGTGGAGTTAAGGGAGGGAAAAGGAGGAGGGAGGGAGGGGGAGGAAGGGAGAAGAGGGAACTGGCAAGAGGCAGGGCGGTGGGGAGAGGGGACAGGAAGGAGAGGGAGTGGGACCTGGCTGGGCCCTGCCTGCTCCACGTCCCTGTGGCCCCCCGGCGTACCACCCTGCCCTGCCTCCAGGGGGCACTCACGATGAGCACATGGCCGCAGATCATGAGGCTGAGGTTCCGGGTGAAGGTGCCCACAAAGTCCACCAGGGCCGGCCGGAAGTTGGGGGGCCCTGTGAGCACCAGGCACTGGGGGCTGAGGGGGAGGGAAAAGGGCGTGAGCCATCAGAGGACAGTTCGCAGGGGTCTGGATGCTGAAGGCACCTCCCAGCTCCTCTGATGGCTACCACAATGGGTCTCCCAGTCCTTCCTGCTGAAGCCACCAAACACGCCACCCGGTGTTCCTCCCTGCCCTGCCTGGCCCAGCATGGTGGTGGGAAGAATAAAGACTGGCAGTAAGGAAGCCTGTCACTTATAGAGTCACCATATTACCTGGGCAAGTGACTCGGCCCATGTGTCAAGAGGCAGCACTGGCTTGTGGTCAAAGGCCACTACCAGAGTCAATCATAGCCAGACTTAATTGGCAGTTTGCCATCTGTGTGACCTGGGACCAGTTACTTAACCTCTCTGTGCCTTGTCTGGAACTGGGGTTAGCAATTTCCTGGACGTTTGAGCACTCTGAGGCTGTGTGAGGCGCTTTGCAAGCATCTGGCTCACAGTAAATGCAGCAGCTATTATCCGACTATCCTGGTCACATCTTGTGGGGAGGGGTGGCAGGTGCATAATTCTCCCGCCAAAGGGGGAGTCAGCTCTGAAGAGCACCCAGGGGAGGTTTGTCACCATCGGCCTCAAGGGACTGTCATGATGGGACTTACAACACCAAATCGCCCTGACAACAGAGGGTGTTCCACTGTGGAAACTGAGGCACAGAGAGGTCCCTTGACTTGCTTGTTTCCTCCTGATGGCTGGGTGGTTCTCCTCCACCTCGGTTTCCCCCCTGAGTGGGGGCTGCACCCAGCCTGGGTCTGCCTGGGTAGGGGGCAGGTGTAGGCTCAGAGACCCCCGGGCAGGGCCACCCCAGGGGGGGCCCCGAAGCTCTGCTCACCGGTAGTTCTTAATGTGGTCCTCCACCTCGTTGAGGCCCACTGCCTGGCTGAGGGCCAGGTTGTAGGAGCCGGCCTGCACCGAGGAGCCCCAGTTTACCTCTGGAGGGGTGAGAGCAAGGTCAGAAACCCCGAGAGGAGCCCGACTCGCAGAGGGAGGGAGGCCGGCCTTCCCCGGGTGCTGGGCGTCTGCAGGAACAGGGCCGCCTGGGGAGGACAGCCTGCGCCTGCTGCTCATGCTTGCAGGGCTGGAGGCCCACGCACATGCTGTATGGCTGCGTATTTAGAAGTTACACAAGATACTGAGCTCTGCAAAATCTTCTCCTTGCCACACAGACCTTCACGCTGGCCTGGAGGCCCAGGTTCTGATTTAGAATTCTAGGCTTCCTTGGCGTCCTGTTTCTCGCTGTCCTCCCAGGACCCCTGGCTGCGTGCATGCAGACACCCCCGCCCAGTGTCCAAGCTGTGGTCCCTGCACTCCAACAGCCAACCCTGCGGCCTGGGCATGCACACCAGAGGGGGCCCCTCTCTGGGATGGGCTGGGAAGAGGGGCCGGCCCTGGAAGCCGAATCGGGGTCCTTCGAGCAGGGAATTCCAGGGTCCTGCTGCTGGGGGGTGTCTAGGAGTCGGGGTGTGGGCTCTGAGCGGGTGCATCCCTTTGGGAGGCCGGCTGAGCCCCGCAGCCTTGACGCACCTGGCTTCTTGTAGATCACATAGAGCAGGAGGAAGAGCACGACGCCGATGGCGATGAGGGCCGCCCACCAGGTGAGGAGGAACATGATGACCACGGATATGACCGCCCCGAACAGCGACGCCCACTTGCTGTAGTATCGGAACGAGGGTCTCCACCCTGGGCCGGGGGCACAGGTCAGTGGGCACGGCTGGCACTCAGGAACCTCCCCCCGGGCCAGAGCTGCCGGGCAGGGCTGGGCTGCATTGGGCACCAGGCGGTCCCTCCCATGCATCCTGCCTCCTGGGGCTGGGCCTGGAGGCTCCGGAGAGGGCCACAGGCCCAACTCCCCGGCACGTCCCCGTGTCAACAGGCTCTGCCGAGGAGGAACGTCCAGCTCTGGCCAAACACGGCCACAGGACATCCTGCGTCAGCAACAGTGCTGGGGCAAGATGGAGGGGGAAGGACATGACTGTCTAGCTCCACGCCAGCAGGACAGGCCAGGGCTGCCACTGCCACTAGCGACAGGGGCACCACACATATGGGGGTCTACATAAAAGGTGGCCTGGTAATGGACATTGGCAATTTGGGGCTAGTTTAAAAAAGCTGTTTTGAGACTTTTTTTTTTTTTAAGAGACATGGTCTCCCTCTGTCACCCAGGCTGGAGTGCAGTGGCATCATCATAGCTCACTGCAGCCTCGAACTCCTGGGCTCCAGCAATCCTCCTGCCTCAGCCTCCTGAGTCACTGGGACTACAGATGTGTGCCACCATGCCCGGCTTCCTCAAGACCCTTTACTGCCCTCTGCCAGGAGTTTTTCACCATGAATATAATATCGATGGTATGAATGGTGCTCCGTAGAGCTGTGCAGTGTGCAACCTGCAACACCGTATGTGACAGCCCCGGCTGCGACCTTGGGCAATTCTCTTCCCTCTCTGAGGAATCAGACTCCTAACTTCTGTAAAATTGGTGACAGAAGGGACTAGATAACCTCTACAGACTGTAGACAGCATATGAACCCATGGCAAGTACACACTGTCTGAAAAAGGACAGCTGCTCTTACTATTACACGACTGTTCCCTTTAATCGGTCTCAGTTTGAGAGGAGACTTTGAGCTGCCCGCCCCACCCCCAGTACCCCAGGCCTGGGTGCCTCTCCTGCAGCGGGTGCAGGGCTTGCTTACCGGGTGAGTTGGTGATGGAGGCGTGGAAGCAGCTGAAGTTGATGAGGGCGTAGGAGCACAGGAAGAAGTTGGAAATGATGGGGGCGATGCTGTTGAGCTCGGCTTCAGGGACCCAGGGAGAAAGAGGACAGTCTGTTGGGTGACTCTGCCAAGGAGCCGCCTGGCACCCTCCCTCCCAGGGTGGGGGACCCCAGACAAGCCATCGAGGCTCAGTCAGTCTCGATCTTCTCATCTGTGAAATGGGTCCATCATTTTGTGACGCTAAAAGGGACGATGTCTTGTAAACTATAAGCTGGCTTTTAAGAGGGTGGGGGGCAGCGTGGGAGTCACCCCTTCAGGCTATGGGATGACCAAGGGCAGTGGCTGTCACGCTTTTTTGATCACAAATCACAGTAAGAAATACAATTTGCAACGTGAGCCAGGATGTCCAAGACCACGTCACAGTTCTGCCCGCAGTGCTGACCTGCTCGAGAACTGGCTGCTTCTCTTCCCCATCTCACTGTCCCACTCCCTGCCACCGCCCCCGGCACCCCCAGATAAAACCTGCCTGTGAGTCCTTGTCCCAGGGCCTGCTTCTGGGGGTCTCAAAATGAGACAAGCACCTCTCATGTGCTGGGTCCTTCTGTCTGTGATTCCATTTAATTGCCCTCTGAACCCCACCCAGAGCAGCTGCAGTCATGGTCCCCAGTCTGACGTCAAGCCAGAACCACCCAGACAGAAGGACATTGAATGCCAGTCTGGGTGCCTGGCCAGGAGATGGGTTTCTGGGCCCAGGGACACCAGGCCTGACTAGGCTTTTCCATCCCGAGTGTAGCCCTGCTGCCTCCTCATTTGGTTCGGGATCCAGGAGTGCCCGGTGTCTGGAAAGCTTCCCTCGGGTGACAGTGGCTAGACTGTCAGGGCAAGTCGGATGGATTGGTGATGCCGGCCCCGGCAGCGGGGATTCGGCAGGGGCAGGAAGGTGCCAGCAGCCTCCCCCCACCCCACTCCTGCTAGAGAGCACGGACCAGGGCAACATAATGTCACAGCATGGCCACTGTCCTTACTGGGAAGGCCACCTCTCTTCTAGTGAGTTCTGCCTCCTTGGCTAAGTTAATCAGGAAGTGCTGGGTACTTACACATGTATACATGTGCGCATATATGAATGTGTGGGTGTGTCTGTGTGGGCGTGTTCTTGCACACACGGTCTCTTCCTGCCCATCTGTGACACAGCTATTATGCACTATGGCTCCCATTATGCAGATGAGGAAACAGAGGCTCAGAGAGGTCAAGTAATTTGTCTGAGATCACACAGCTGGCATGCAGCAAAGCCAGGGTAGAAAGTCAATCTAAGGAACTAACTGGGCTGTGACTCCTAAGGCGTCTCCTACCTTGAAGCCCTAGGGGTCTAGAAGCCTATGGTTTGGGAAAATGGGTTTGTCTAGTTTATACACCTATGAGGATATTGACCCAGCCATTTGTATCAGCTCCCACGAAGGGACAAGTCAGCTTGTCTTGGGCTCCAAAGGGGTCCCGGGGGCTCATTTAGACCTGGGGAGGGGGTGCCAGCTGCCAAGACACTGGGATGCAGACCAGGGAGAGCAGGTTAAGACCCCTTCTAACGAAGCAGAAGGGCCACTGCCTGGCATGGCTTGGGAGCCGCCCTGCCTGGAGGTGGGAAAGGGTCAATGGCTTCCCCACGTGTCTTCCCCGGGTGGTGCGTCACCCACTCCAGAGCTCCACCCCCCCAAGAGCCCTCCGGCCACCTGGCCTGGCTGAGCACTGGGACAGAGAAGTGAGCGGCAGGGAGGGAGCCCCCCCAGCCCAGGCAGACTCTTACCGATGATGATGAAGGCCACAGCGATGGCGTAGGCCAGCAGGTAGCCACGCACGGGCTCGTTGTTCTTGCCGTAGCCTTTGCCGAAGAAGCCGATCAGCGGGTACAGCTGGTCCAGGCACAGGCACTGCGGCACCGGATGCCTCGCTCGCCCCTGGCCTGGGACCCGCCACCTCCCCTGCCCCGGGGCCTCAGCAGGGAGTCAGTCCCCTGTCTGGGTCCTGATGCCTGTCTCTGTCGAATGGTGGTGAGGCCCCCTTCCGCCTCACCGTGAACACAGTAAGGGGTCGATCACTTGGGGCGAAACTTGGACGGCAGGTTGCACCCAGGCCGTCAGGCAGCACAGGCAAGATCTGGGCTGGGAACTGCAGGTGTCCTTCAAATCACACCACGGGGAGGGCCTGCCTCCTTCAGGAGTTTGCCCAGAATGCCCCTTTTCCCTTCCAGCTGGAGACCCTGGTCACATGACACCTCTGGGTCTCTGTAGTGGTCACCCAGGGAGCCCTCCCGCTGGGCCTCCCGACCCAGACTCCCACCCCCCACCCTTCCCTTCTGTGGCCTCACCTGGAAGACTTTGGCGGCGGAGACGAGGCAGGCCAGGGCTGAGGAGAGGGTGGCCCCAAAGATGCCGGCCGTGATCAGAGGCCCGAAGCCTGACACCATGCTCATGGTCTGCGGGGTGGGGAGTGGGGTTCAGGGCCTCCCATGATGGGGACAGAGCCGAGACTCCTCCCCCCCCCCGTGGCACCCCAGTCCCCACTGCAGGGAGGAGCTGGGCCCTGAGCCTCCACCTTGTCCACAACCCTCACCTGGAGATCCCGGTGCCACCCACAGCGAGGGCCGAGCACATCTGAGCCGCAAGCCTGGGGCCCAGCCCCCCAAACCCTGTCCTTGCAACCTTCCAGCCCCAGGGCCCTGCGTCTGGCAGGTAGCCCCCCTGTTGAGGCCCCCCAGGGCCCCCGCGGGACCTGGTAATAGTTGATGAGGCCGTAGCGGCAGCTATGCTCCCGGGAGCACTCGGTGAAGTTCCAGCCGTAGCCGCAGGCCAGCCCCTCGCAGGAACCCCAGCCCGGCGTCACCGTGTCGTTCAGGACCCCGGAGGCATCGCGCACCACGCAGGAACCTGAGAGGAGGAGGAAGGGCGTGGGGAGATCTCCTTTCCCTTCCGCATTCTGTCCTCTCCCATCCCCCAAAACGCTGGTCACCTCTGCAGAGGGACAGCTGCGCAGGTGATAATAATGACAATGGCTAATCTGTAGGTGCCCGGTGCCGTGCTAAGGACTTTACCACACCCTGGGAAGCAGGCATTACTATTATTTTGCTTGTCGTGGCCATTTTACAGGGGTGCAGGGAGCCTAAGTGACCTGCCCACGATCACAATGTCCTCCTTAAAGCAGAGGCCTGGGCCAAGTCCCTTGGCCACCTGTGCACAGCATGCCTCAAAGGGGGCCACAGGGAGCCAGTGCACCTGTGAGGCGCTCAGTTCAAGGAAGGTGTTAACAGCCCAGGCCTGGGTCGAAAGCCAGTTCCACCACGCGGTAGCTGTGTGGCCTTGGGCTGGTCACTTAACCTCTCTGAGCCCCCATTTCCTCCTCTGTGAAACAGGGGAAATGACAGTACTGGGATGAAATGTGCCAGGGCATGTCAAGGGCTGGCATGTGGTGAGTCAGTTGCTAGGATCATCCTCATCCTCATTATTGTTCCTAGGGTTGGTGCATGTTTTATCCTCGAATCTGGAACCTCAAGGTTTGGAGGGATCAAAGGAGCCTGGTCTGACCCCCCCCAAACCCCACCACAAACTACCCCTCCCATGAATACGCCCCAGTCACCGCCAAATCCAGAATAGGGTTCAAGGATCCACATCCTGGGTCACCAGGTCCTCCCAGCCCAGCTCTCCCTGTTAGAGAGTCAAACCCCACCCGCGGATTCCCTCCAGTGGTCTGGGCTTGTGGACGCTGCGGGGTGGGGGCTGGGTCCCACCCCTCCCCACAAGGCAGGGCCGGCCACTTACCAATGGTGGCTGAGATGGCCAGGTAGGACACGGTGGTCCAGAAAATGGCCATGAGTGTCCCCTTGGGGATGGCTACAGCAGGGTCCTGTAGGAGGGGGACGGAGGGGAAGGAAAGGAGGGCGTCAGCGTTCTGGAGGTTCCAGGGAGGTTCCAGCTGCCCGGGTTCAGTCCCAGGGGCCGGCTGGGCAGTGTGCTGTACTCCCACGCCCCGGCCCCCCATCGGTAGGGAGGGGACGGCACCGGATGTCGGTAAAATGAATCAACCCACATCAAGCTCCTAGACCAGGACCCCCTGCCGTCAGCCCTCACTGCCTGTTAGGTCACTGCACCCCGCTGACTTGTCTTACAACAGTAAGTAGACAGGACAAGCCTCAAACTTAACCCTCCCACTCCAAGGAGGAAAGCCCTGCTCATGTTTTCCTAACGGTAATGACAAACCCTCAAGCACACACCACACGGGCCTCTCTTCTAGGCGCTTTCTCAACTGAAATTTCCTGAGAAGTGGCCTGGGCACCCCACCCAGCTGGTGGGGAAACTGAGGCCAGGGACCCGTGAGGAAGACCCGGGTCTCACCAAGGTCCTGACCACACCAAAGGGGGCAGGTGCTGGGCACAGCAACATGGGCTGGGATGTTTCCGGCAAGTTCAAGACCAGCTGCACCCCCTGTCACAGTCCCCTGCCCGGAGGGGAAGGCCACGTCTGCCTCTGGAAGTAGATGCGTGAACCTCCCTCCCAGCGTCCCCTGGGCTGTTCTGCTCGCCGCCCGGGCAGCACAGAGAGCCACAGGTTAGGGACGAGTCAGAGGTGGGGCTGTCAGGAGGAGGCGAGAGGGAGGCGGCCAGAGGAATATAGGAGTGGAGGGCTGAGCTGGAGCCTCTGGAGCCCCAGGTTGCGGGGGCCCTGCTCTGGGGCCCCTGTAGCATGGACCTGCTGGCCCTGCCCTGCACACCAGGGTGGCCTGACCGAGCCGTGCACACGGTGTCCCTGCCCTCAAGGCCAACAGACTGGGCCAGTCCCCCACTCTGCCTCTAGTGGGTTGAACAGTGCACCCCAAAATTCACATCCACCCAGAACCTCGGAACGTGACCTTATTTTGAAATTGGGCCTTTGCAGGTGTAATTAGTTAAGATGAAGTCATACTGGATTAGGGTGGGCACCCCCCACCCCGATGCAGTGACTGGTGTCCTTATAGGAAAGGACACAGACACACGCAGAGGCAAGGAGGCCACGTGAGGACAGAGGCAGACGTTGCAGTGATGCCACCGCAAGCCGACGGCACCACCGTCAGGGGCCATGAGGAGGCAGGGAAGGATGTGTCCTCGAGCCCCAGAGGAACACGCACTGCTGTGTTCCCCGCACCGTGCGAGACTACAGTCCTGTCGTTTTATGCCACCCAGATTGTGGTCATTTGCTATGGTGGCCACAGGAAATGAACACACCAGCCCTCAACCTCCATCTGGCCACCCTCATCTTGGGCTGAGACCTCAGACCCTGGTCCCATGTCAGGCACGCCTGGGTCCATCTCTCAGCCCGCCTGTCCCTAGCTGTGTGCACTGGGAGAAGCCCCTTGATGCCTCTGAGCCTCAGTTTCCCCATCTGTGAAATAAGAACATAACCTGACACGTGGCAAGTGCCCACAACTGTGAGGTGCTGGGGCGGGGGTGTGCACAGGGACAACACAAACACATTTTGTTGAACGATAAAGTTGTGATTAAGTTGATAAGCAGAGGCCTCTTTGTTCTAGAAACTCATGTTCCCACTCCTCTGCCCCCCACGTAGCCCTGGGCAAGCCCCCCAACCTCTCTGAACTTGGCTTGCTGCTCTGCATCATGGTAAAAATGACAACTGGCTCTTAGCACTTCCTCTGTGCCAGCCACTTCATGTGAATTAGCTCCTTGAATCCTCACCACTCCCTGCAAGGTGGGGGCTCTATGAGTCCCATTGTACAGTTGGGGAAGCTGAGGCCCAGAAAGGTTTTAAGAGACTTGCCCAAAGCCTTGAAGTGAGGGCTCCACACATCGGAGCTGCTGCTGAGGACATTGTCCCACAGGATGGGCAGAGAACCAAGTCCAAGGGCACAGGGCCCCTTACGGCTCGAGGGCTCTCGATGGTACCGATGGTACCGGCCTCACCCAGCTCTGGTACCGGCCTCACCCAGCTCTGAGACAGCCCGCTGGGCCATTGGTAACCTAAGAAGTTTGATGAAGCATCGAGATAAATTCCCAGGCAACAATCTAATGGGGCTGGAGGATTCAGGCTACCTGAGCACAGGCGACCTCTGCAGACGCCTCAGGGCAGACAGATCAGGCCTCTGTGGGTCACGCCCCAGATCCAGGAGCAGGACACTATCTGATTTCCAGGCCCCGCCTGAACCACCCAGGGCATAGCCAGTTAGAGCCAGACCGGCTTCGAGATTGTCTCCAATGTATAATTCTTAATTCAGTTAAGAATATGCAGCAGGCCAGGTAATCCTAGCACTCTGGGAGGCTCAAGAGGGAGGATCGTTTGAGGCCAGGAGTTCTAGGTTAGGCTGGACAACATAGCTGAGCAGTCCCAGCTACTCAGGAGGCTAAAGCAGAAGGATCGCTTGAGCCCAGGAGTTGGAGGCTGCAGTGAGCTATGATGCCACTGCACTCTAGCCAAGGTAACAGAGACTGTGTCTCAGAAAAGAAAAAAAAAAAGAAAAAAAAAAAAAAGAAAATGTGTCAAGGAGCACCTTCTGAGCGGGACTGGAGACGGGGGTGAGGGTTAGCTGTGACTCCAGCATGGTGCCAGGCTCCTGGCCGATCGCCTCGTTGGCCGCCACCTCCTGCCCGCAAAGGCTCCACAGGCTTCTCCTCCTTCAAAGCCGAGCTCTAGCCCCTGCCCCACCTCCACCCAGAAGTGTTGCTGGAGCTCCGGCCAGTATCAGGCTTTCCTTCTCCCCCTCTGTACAGCGCTTTGTTCTTCTGCTGTAACACTACATTTCACTAGTATTCAGTCAACAAACATGTACTGAGCACTTAGTACATGCCAGACTCTGAGTGCAAAGGGAAGAGGGAGACAGAGGGGGGTGGCGGTTCTCCAGATGCAGGGGAACTGACACGTGACCGGCCCCACATTCATGGGGAGCCGTGACTCTGATGGAAGGGCTGGGAGAGACATAAAGTTGAAGGAAGTATTTGGAAGAGAAACAGAACTTTGTAAGATGAAAAAGCAAGGATGTGGAATTGCAGGTGGAGAGCGCAGCACAGGCAGGGGTGCGGAGGAGGGACAGGCAACACGGGCAAAGTAAAGGAAACTTGGGCCTGGAGCAGGGGTCGTGGGAATGGTGCAGTGGTCGGGGATGAGGTTGGACAGGCAGGTTGCAGCCTTGAATGCCGAGCCAAAAGCCTGTCTGCATCAAGGCAGTGGAGAGCCCTGGAGGCTGTTGGCCCAGCAAAGATGTGCATGACCAAAGCTGAGTTCTGGAGGGTCACAGCTGGGCCAGCCTTCCCCTAAGGCTGACAGTCCCGGGAAGCAGGGAGAAGATTAACTATTTGGGGTGTCCCACGAGGTCTAGAATGCAGCTGGAGTCAATCAACAGTCTCAGAAGGGAGTGGAATGGAACCGATTTGGATTGGACCGGACTGTATTTTAGGAGCTCTGCCTGCTGGTCCCGGTGCCCAGAGGCAGATCGTGGCAGGGCAGGGAGCAAGACTCTGCCCACAGCCCCTGCAGTGCCAGGACACAGGAGGGACGGGGACTCCGCTCACCTTGAGGTCCCCGGAGATGTTGGCCCCGGCCAGGATGCCGGTGGCCGAGGGAAAGAAAATGGAGAACATCCCGAAGAAGCTGCCGTCCGCGCCCCGCCAGTCGGGCACCAGGTTCTGGACAAATATGTCTGCTGGAAAACCGAGGCCCGAGTCAGGGTCATCTGGGGGGCTTGGCGGGCAGTCAGCCCCTCGGGCACCCCTAGGTCCCACCCCCTGGTGCCCACACAATGGGCCAGATTCCCAGACAGACTGTCCCTGTCCCCAGAGCCATGGTCGGGGCCCCAACCTGCACGTACCCCGGTAGCTGAAGAAGCCTTTGGACGCCTTGTCTTCGGAGGGCGGGATCAGCGTCCCCACCAAGTAGTTGGCGAAGGAGACCATGATGACGAGGAAGAACAGCACCTGCGCCTGGGGAAAGGACCCGCCACTCAGGAAGCCACCCCGGGGAAACTTGCCCAGGGTCAGTCCCTCCGTTCTTCACTCATTCATTCATTCAACACCCATTATGCAGCAAGCTCTGTTCAAGGAGTTGGGGGAACAGCAACGGACAAGATGGCCACAGCCTGTCGTCTTGGCTAATGAGGAAGATGAATTTAGAGTAAGGACGAGGGCTGTGACGGGGGCTAGGCGGGTGGCTCCTTCAGCAGGGTGGCCTGGGAAGGGGTCTCCAAGGAGAGACATTTGAGCAGACGCCTAAAGGAGGAGGATGAACGAGCTGTAGAATGATCTGGGGGATTCAGCCTGGTGCATCGGGAAGGGCAGGAGGCCGGCGCAGCCCGAGTCAGAGAGCGCAGGGACACTGGGGACAGAGGCAGGGCCCCAGGGGCCAGGTCCCGCCTCTGACTTTTGGTTGGACACACGGTTTAAACGAAGACTCCCTTGCAGCCATGTGCGGCAGGAGAGGGAAAGGGGACTCCCTCCCTGCCATCTCTTCTTCCCTCTCCCTCTGACAGCGCTGTGGGCGTGGCACCATGGCCACCATGGACCAAGGGAACAAGGGCCACACCCCAGGGATGGAGGGCCACAGGATGGAAGGGGTCTGGGTAATTGACCCTCCAGAGCCGCCACACCTGCCCCAGACCACATGCACCCGGACTGTTCCACAAGAGAGACACAAAGTGTCTCTTGGCTCAGGCGCCGTTCCTTGGGGGTTCTTTGTCACAGCCGCAGAGCGTAACGCCCAGCTGATACACACAAGAGGCAGGACCGGGACCAGATCCCAGGTCTCACGATTCCCACTTCTGCACTTGACGACCCCCACGTCCCTGCTCCCTTGCGCCTCCTTACCTTGGACTCCCACTCCATGCCCGCCAGGGAGATGGCCAGCAGCACGGTGACCGTGACCACACCGACGATGCGGATGTCATTAATAGGGTCCACGATGGGCGTGCCGTACTCCTGGGGGGAACAGGCCAGGCTGGGTGCCACCCCCCAAGTCCCTCTCCAGCCAGACTCTGCCCCGGAGGCCCGTCATTTAAGGTGCCCTCTGAGAGGAAGTGCAAGCTCACCCGCCTTCCCCGTTCCCTGCTGTCAGATCCCTCAAAGCAGCTGCTGCATGGGCCTGGACAAAACATGGCCCCAAAGGCCACACGCACCCCCGAAGGGGACTTGTGGGAATGGTCTTTATTTGATAAGATTGTCACTGTCACCCACGGTGATCAGACTGTGGCCCTGGTTCCTGATAGGTGAAATCCAGGCGGGGGAATTCAGGAAGCCCCAGCTGACCCAGATAGGGTGGAAGGGCGGGGAGGCCACCCGGGCTCCCGCCACCCGGGGTCCAGCCGCGGCCTCACCTGGAGCAGGTCCCGCACCGTCTCTGCAAAGCCCACTGTGTGCATGGCCACACCCACGGCATTGGCGAAAGCGAAAATGAGGCCAATGGAGCCCCCTAGCTCTGGGCCCAGACTCCGGGAGATGAGGAAGTAGGTGCCACCTATGGGGGCCAGAGCCAGGAGCCGTGAAACCAGAGGGGTCGGCTGGCCGGATCGGATTTGGGGCAGGCAGAGGCCGAGGAAGGGGTGACCACGGGACCCACAGGGCAGGAGATGACCGAGGCCATCCTGTGGTTGGAGAGCCTGACCGGAGCCCTCACCAGGAACCACAGGAGCAGCGGGGGTGTCCCAGGGTGGCGGGGGTCAGTTCAAAGACCCGTTCCCAGGGTAGAGATAGAGGGGGAGGCCCACCTGACTTGACCTTGCCGTTGGTGGAGATGGCTGAGATGGAGAGGCCCGTGATGGAGGTCACCGTGACAGAGAGCAGGATGATGATCCAGGTCAGGACTGTGTGAGCACCCCAAAACTCAGTCAGGCATTTCCCAGGGGAGGAGCCACAGGAGGAACCTAAGTCTGCCTCCTAAGTCACCATGCAAGTCAAGTCATGTCCCTTCTCCGAACCTCAGTTTACTCATCTGAAAGATGGGTCTCTGTCTACCTCCTGGCATATTCTGAATAGCCAGGGAGCTCATTAGCCAACATGTAAAGGATTGTTAGGTATGGAAGGGAAGGTACCCTCCTTTAATAATAAACTATAAAGTAACAGTTACGACTCGATGAGCACCTCTGGGTGCCAATTCCTGTATCATATAAACCCCACAATGGCTCTGTGAGGCAGGTACTGTTATCACCTCCATTTTACTGATGAGAAATCCAAGGTTCAGAGAGGTTAAGAAATTTGTCCAAAGTCACACAGCATGGCACAGAGCCAGCATCTGAATCCCAGTCTGTCCAGAGTGCATGCTCCGCAGTAGAAATTGGCTCAGAGAGGTTAAGTGGCTTACTGAGGGCAAACGGAGTCAGACAGAGCCCTTAGGTCTGCTGACTCCACATCCAGTGTGCCTCTGCCACACCACCCTGACCCCTGTCTCTGCAGGGGCCTGACACTGCACTGGGGAGGCGCAGGCCTGGCCTGAGGTCTCTGCAGCCCAAGTTCCAACCTGCTCCCAGGGGGCCTTGGAGGACCAGGGTACAAGCACGCCCTCCCTCCTGTGCCCAGAGGCGGCACTCACCAATGCCTGCCTGGGCCGTAATCCAGGGGAGCCGCAGGTAGAGGATCACGCCCCAGATGTTGAGCATGCAACGGATCTGGGAGGAGAGTGGGGTCAGAGGCCACCTGGGTGGATACTCCAAGGCCAAACACATAAGTACCTGCCCCTGGTCATGGCGTGGCATCGGGCACCTAGGCCTAGGGGACACCTGGGTCCTTTCTTTGCTTTTCCCACTTCAGTAGGTCTGATTGTCCAGTTTTGTCGGGCAGGAGGGTGAGAGGTACCCAGAGACCCCCCCCATCCCTCCCACGCCCTCTCCAGCCCTCCCACCGAGGCCTGAGGACGGGCTGAAGCGTTATCACTCGCACCCTATCCAAGCCCAGGATCCTGCGTCTGCCAGCCCCAGCCTGGCCCCAGTGGATGGCTGTTGGCCCAGGGCCTGGCATTTAGGGGGAGCTCAGCAAATGCCGGCTGAGCCCGTGCCCCGTGTACAAGCAGAAATCAGAGCTCAGATGGCTGTGACTTCAGCTTCCAAATTTAAAAGCAAAGCCAGAGGCCATGATTGAGGCTGAAGTTCCCAGGTGGGGGGCGCCGTTGTGGTCTTTGGCCCCACCAAGTGCCATGTTGGGGCCGGGCCACGCCAAGCTCCAGCCAGCACAGTCTTAGAGGGGACTCCCAGATGGGAAGGGCTCCAGCCAGCACAGTCTGGGAGGGGTCTCCCAATATGAGCCTCTGGGGGTGCGGGGAGGGCTCGTGATTCAGATGGAGAAACAGAGGCACAGCCAGTTGGCAGCTGGCAGAGTAAGATTGGCCTCCTGCCTCCCAGAGCGGGACTAAAGCTTCTTCCTACATCCCACGTGGGCCTCTCTGTAAAGGCCCATAATGTCTTCCAAAGCCAAGTTCCCTTGCTTCCTTCCTGTCTGGGGACCTATTCATGCCCTACCCTGCCGCAAACCTTTCCCTCCCTTCATGGAGAAAGAGAAGAAATTATTATACTGGTTTGTGGATTTGTGTGTTGAGTGCTGCCTCCTGGTGGCGTATGGGGGAAATACAACTTCTTTTAATAACTCCCTGCAGGTGCTGATCCGATGACTTCCCACCGATTAACTCAATTCATTCCCACCACGTCACAGATGAGAAAACCGAGCCACAAAGAGGTTAGGTAACTTGCCACACGACTAGTGAGCGGCCAAGCAGAGGTCTTCCCCAGGGCCAGGTCTCAGCCTAGGGGATAAAAGGGGGTCTGGAAGCACAAACCAGGGAAAATTTGAGGTCTCTGTGCAGATGGGGAAACTGAGGCCCAGGCTGGGCCCTGGGCTGCCCTGGCCACTGGGACCTGAGAGAGCTGAGCCTGCACGGAGCTGTGTTTCCCCACCCCTGCGTCTGGACACCAAGACGCATCCGCACTCCGCTCACCATCACGCCCTTGACCCAGCCGAAGCGCACGGGCTCTCCGGGGCTCTTCTCGCTGCCTGCGCCCGCCTCGTCCTCCACCAGCCCGTCGGTCATCTCATGGCTGGGCCGGCTCTCAAAGGCCAGGGCGTGCAGGTGTCTGCCCTCCTGCTGGGAGCCCAGAGACCACGCGTCATGCAGGCAGGGGTGCTAGGGACTGGGTCTCTGCATCCAGCTCCCTGGCCTGTGCCACTGTGCCCATATAGGCGTCCCCAGGACCCTCAGCCTCACTGGGTAGCAAGCCGCTGGAGGGGCTTTTAAAAACTCCCCAGTGGCAGCGGGGAGCAGACGCCATGGGAGGCCGGGGTGCTGGGCACTCCTGTTCATAGCATCTCCTCCCCTCGGGAAAGCAGTGGCCTTGGAGCTGTGCAGTCTGAGAAGAGGACAGGGTTAGTGTCACCCTGGAGAGGTGAAGCAGCTTGTCCAAGGCCATACAGTGGGTCCCCGGCAGGACTGAGTCTGGAACCCAGGCCTCTACCTCTGGGGAGTTTGTGCCCCAGGTGGCTGAAGCCCCCTCCTCTGGAGCTTTCTTCCTGGCGCCACATCTCAGCAGCCCAGTGTGGAGCAAAGGGTCCTGTCTGGTCCATGGGGACCAACCTAGGAGTTTGCTCTGGGGCAGGGAGGAGTCCTGTGAATTCAGCAAGTCCCAGCTCCAGAACCAAGAATGATTCTGCCCAATTGTCAGATAGGAAAAGTGAGGCCATACAGGGCTGTGACAATCCAGCTCCCAGCCCCTCACCCTTCACAGTCCAATCTCCCAGGTGGCAAACCCAGTGAGCCCCCTCTCCAGGGTGGACCTTCCGTGGCTCTCCTTTCCCTGTCTCTCCCAGGTACGTGCAACCTCTGCTTGCATGCTTCCACTGACTGAAGGCTCATTACCTCTATAGCTGCCCACTCTACCTTTGGGCTGCCAGTGATTGGACAGTAAACATTATAACATGTGCCCAAATCATTACAGCTCCCACTCCCGCTATGTCACTGGGGCCTTTCAACCCACCAGGGCATTCATTTGTCCTCTTGGCACAAACAAAACTGGGACTCAGAGAGGTTAGGTAACTGGGTCAAAGCCACACAGCAGGGACGTGGCCAGTCTCCTGGAATGGCGCTTACCTTGAGGAAGGAGTGCAGGTCGGCCAGCGTGGGCCGGACCTTCCGGGGCTCACCGGGGAGGTTGCTGTTGGCATAGTGCTCGTAGGCAGGCACTACGTCGATTGTGTTGTAGCCAAAGGTGCGCATGTAGAGTGTGCTGCCGTGGGTCAGGTGGCTGGGCTGGCTGCTGTCATAGGCAGCTGGTGGCGGGGGCTCATCGCCCCCCAGCAGCGTGCTGATGGTGAAGCGCCCGCTGCGCAGAGCAGGGTCCCCAGGAGTCTCTGATGCAGGCAGCTCTGCCATGGTGCGTTTGGGTGTCAAGGGAGGGGGCCAGGATCGGCAGGGACACTCAGGGTGGCTTTATAGGCTGGGTCTGCACCAGGAGGAGGCAGGGCGGTCGGCCCAAACCGCCCACGGCTGGTAGGCAGGGTCCCCAGACTGGGCGGAGGTGGAGCACGTGCCCACTGCTTCCACCCACCATGTGATCATCAAGATAGGGGACCTGCCTCAGAGCTGGGGGGCTGGGCTGGCCCAGAGCCAGACGCGCCCCTGAGGCCTGCAGCGGCTCTTCTGAGTCCGGGGGCAGCAGAGGTGACCAGCCAGGACCCAGGAAGGAGCAGTCACCAGAGAGGACCCCAAGGGACTCTGTAAGGGACACTAGAGGTGGCCTGGTGGCCTGAGGACCTACTATAGGTTCTACTCTATGCAGGTTCAAAAGCCTCTCATATGAGTATGTGGTCTTTATTTTTATTTATTTAGTAATTTTGAATAGATGAATGGCATGACACTTTAAAAGATGCAAGCATATGTATATATACAAATCTAGTCTCTCTAGCTCCAACCTCTGTCTCCCAACATCTTGTGTGTCCTTCCAGAGACATTCCTCAGTATGTATAAGCCATTATCTGCAAGGAGCCCCACGCCAGAGCTCAGCTGATCCCAGGCATGCTCCACATCCACCAACGCGGCTGTGGCCAGCCCGCGGCCTCCAGGGCACTTCTCTGGTCCCCTCACACGTGGGCCAGGCTGCCCCAGGCTCTGCCTCCAGGGCCACCAGGTTATAGAGCCTGGGAGCCAGCGCCTTCCCCTCCACTGACGCCACCCAGGACAAAGCACTCCCGGCTCCTCTAGGGGCAGACCTAAGCCACCACTGGGCCACACTGGGACCCAGCTTTGCCTTGAACGCACAGTGGCAGTGGGGGCAGCACTCCGGTCACCAGAGGTGCTTAGGCCATTGCAGGGCAGTGGTTGGAATCTGAGTTGCAGGGGGATGAAAGAGGGGAGTCAAGGTTTCAACATATGAGTTAGTGGGAGGTCGCTGGGTGTGTTTCTAGAAACGAATGACGTATCCCCCGGCTGCCACGAGGGCTCTTGGTATCAGCCCCTAGGCGATGGCCTCACCTGCAGTCACCTTTTCCCCAGGATGCCAGCATCCCATGGCTGGTGGACGTGGGGAATAAAGCCCTGGGGCCCCGTCCCAGCTCTGAAGGGCCATCCAGCTCCCTGGGGTTGGCTGGGCTTTGAGTCTCCGCAGCCCCCTTCTCCCTCTGCCCGCAGGTACCGACCCCAAGAGCTCCCTGATGAAGGCCCTGCACACTCACCTCTGTCTCAGAGTCTGCTACCCGGGGGTGGGGTGGCCTAGCGGCTCACGAGAGAATCACCGATCCCTTTGTCACCTCTTCTGGGTTTTCCATCTTGCAGCCATTCCCTCAACAACCGTGCTGTGGGTGGAGGTGGGCGCCAGAGACACAGACGGCAGGCACCGCGCGTGCTGGCCCGGAACCAGGCGCGGGGCTGAGTTAGTGGCAATGGGCATGGAGACAGCTGTGTCATGAGGGTAGTGGTGGCAAAGATGGCCCTGGAGCAGGGTCAGGGTGGGGACAGCCAAGGAAGCCTTCCTGGAGGAGGGGACCCCTGACCTGAGCCTTGAGGGGTGAGTTGCTGCTCCTGGAGGCAGGGGAGGGACCAAGGCCAGCCCTGGGCATCTGAGCTTGGCTTGTGCCCAGGCTCCAGTCATCCTCGGGAGGAACACGGGGACACGTTTTCTCTCCCCTCTCACCCCTGCCTCTCAGGCCCCCAGAGGACCTCCAACAGCTCACTGAGAACTTGCAGAGGGGGGCCAGCTGCCCCTCACTCCCGTGCAGAAGGGACGGAGTGCGGGACGGTGTGCGGGAGGGGGCGGCTGGCAGTGCTCACACTGTGTGAGCAGCAAACCGCCATGGAGTCACCCCGCAAGGTGAGGGTCCAGGAGCCCCACAAAGTCGTAGTCAGGTTGTCATACCGCAGTGCATTTTTCTGGGGGAAGGACGTGAGTCTCACCCAGCTCACTAGAACATAAGCCCACAGGGGCAGGGACCTGGCCCTATTTCATCCAGTAATCATCCCGAGCAACTGTAACAGCACAGAGTAGGCATCCAGTAGACACCTGTTAAATGCGTAACGAAGGGGACGCCAGATTGCGCGGCTGCCACAGAAACCCTGGGCTGGCCACGGCCACCGGCCGGGCCAATGCAGGGGCAGGTCCCCAGGACCGTCCCAGCTCAGGATTTGGCCCCTAATCCGTCACCACAAGGCCAGCTGAGGGCAACAGGACCCAGTACCAAGCCCAACAGGTTACGGTAACTGTGCACTGTTTTGCAAAATGTGCATCTTTACCCTCCGCGCTACTTTTTAAGTCTTCTCGGGGCTCCTCTCACTGCGCCCCAGGCCTACCTACGCCCCTCCCTGGACTTCCAGCCCCTCCTCAGAGCGGCGTCTGCAGACCTGTGTCCCCAGCCCCCACTCCAGGCCCAGTCATGGCCCATTTGCCACCTCGCTGGGCCCCTCCTGGAGATGTCAGGAAAGCAGTCGTGGGGGCCTCCCTGCCAGTTACTCATTCCCTCTGCTGAGGCCCCCAGGCAGATCTTATCGCCCCCTCCCTCTTAAACTGCCACCTGCCTGGTGACAATCGCCGCTGCCCAACATGGCCTCACACCATCCCGCACACCTGCAGCCTGGAAAATTCCTGATTAAGATCTGGGGAGAGGAAGGGGTCTGGGGGGGCCAGGGCTGGTTTCAGTGAGGGACCGTGACTGTGCTGGGTGACCTTGGGCAAGTCCCTTCCTCCTCCCTCCAGAGCCCCTGGCCTGTGTCAGCACCGGGGTCCCTTCCAGACCCGAAGGGGAACTTGGCCGCTTCGGTTAAACTTCTGTGCTCCTCCACCTGTCTGGGGGGCGGGGTAGGGTTCGTCAACAGAACGAGCCGAAGGAGCTGTCGGATACCCTGTCCCAAAGCACGGAGCCCAGGAAAGGGGATCCTCGCATCTGGGTGGGATTTAACCGGCTTGAGAAACGTCCAGCTCACAGGGGCACTCTCCTTGCTGGGGGGGACACAGCACTGAGTCACACACAGTCCCTGCCTTCCAGGACTTTAGCTTTCAGGAGAAACCACGGGCCAGGCAGCCTCAGAGCCCCGCGGGTCCGAGACTCCACACACCCTGAGCACAGCCCTGCCATCTGGCCGCAGGCAGTCTCCGCTCTATCGATTTCCGTGTGACTTCACCTGACCTGGGCGAGTCTCAGCTTCTGCAGCAGCAAAATGACACCTGCACCTGTGCCAGATATCTCTCCCCTGGCGGGTGGCTATCAGAAGGAAGGACAGCAGGGGCAGCCAAGGACCCGGAAGACTCAGCGGTCAGGAAAATGTGGAAGTGAAAACCCCAGATGTGGGGGCCACTGCAGCCTCTGACTCTCCAGGCCACAGAGGCAGCTCGGCATTTATTGTGCTTCTTCCGTGTACCAGGCACCGGACCTCACAGCCCAGCCTGGCAGACGGGCCAGCAGAGGAGGAGGCTGCCGAGAGAAAAAGGGGAGGGGAGGGGGGTGGGCGAGGATTGGGGGAGCTGGGCAAGGAGCTTGGGAGAGCGTGCGCAGTGCAAGGGACAAGGCGGATGGGATGGCACACAGTGCTGTGCGCTGGGGACAGGAGGGAAGAAATGGGGGGAGATTAGGGTTCCAGTTGTTTCTTCATTCCACTACATTTATTGAGCACCTACTACATACCATACATACTCTGTGCTAGGGAAGAGGAGCACCACAAGGAACAAGACAAAGAGCCTGCCCTCCCGGAGCTCACATTCTAGTGAGAGAGACAGACCACAGATCAACAAGCAACTGTTATCATACATTTAGTGATAAGCGTTATTAAGAAAACAAAGCTTTTTCTAAGGAAGAGCATCAGGCCTCTCTGAGGATGAGGAATTTGAGCTGGGCTCCCACAGTGAGAAGGAGCCACGTACATGTGAGCGGGTTCGAGCACAGGGGTTCAGCCAGCGGGGAGAGCACGTGCAAAGGCCCTGCAACAGGAGCCCGCCTTGGGCTTCCAGAATGTCAAGGAGGCCCGTGTGGCTGGAGCAGAGAGACCAAGGACATGGATTGGAGACATGGCAGAGGGAACACCTGGCCCTACAGGCCAGGGTTGGAATTTTCGTATGCTGCTACCTGATGGTCAGATTTATATTTTTCAAAGATGGCTTTGGCTGTTGTGGGAGAATGGCCCGAGGGAGGCAAGGGCAAGGCAAGCTAGTCAGGGCCACCGCAGGTGTGTGATGTGGTGGCCAGGCCAGGGGGGTAGCTGCGGGATGGCAGGATTGGGGGAAGTGTTGGAAGTTGAGACACATTCTGTTATTTTTAGCCCTACACCTTGAGGGCGACAGGGTGTCGAGAGACATTTTGAAGGCAGAGCTGACAGAACCAACACATGGGTCTGTGTAGGGCAGGGGCTGGAAGGAGGGAACAGGGACAGTGGTGGCTTTGTTTCTGAGTAGGGAAGGCCTTGAATGCCAGGGCAAGCAGGCTGGCCTTTGTCCTGGGGTATCGGATCCTATGTGTTTCTGGAAAACTGGCCCAGGGCAACAGGGCCAGGAGAAGGCTACGGCAATGGTCAGGCCAAAGTAACCAAGAGCCCCAGCTATGAACCCCAGGGATTGGCCCTGGCTGCTCCTGGACGGCAGCATCACACTGGAACCTTTAACGGGCTTTCCGGAGGCCATCCTGGAGACTCTACGGGCCTGGGTGGAGGAGGGAGTGAGGGGCAGGCATCAGCACGTACTGAGAGCTCCCCAGGTGACTCTGCAGAACAGTCCGGACCGAGATCCAGTGGGCTACAAAGAACAATCTTTGACACGCAGACCACCCACCCGGCCCGGCCCCCGTCTGCGCATCCGACCTGATCCCGCGAGGCTCGCCTGGAGAGGATGGGTATGATGCAACCCTGGTGTCGTGAAATAGCCGGGTAAGAGGATGCGCTGCTCGTCGGCCTGATTCACAACACCAGCTGCAGCAACAATACCAGAACTCCGCCGCTTCCTCCTCTGGGCTGTGGCTCCTCCGGTTTGAGACAGCGACGAGCCCGTGCAAACATCTTCCCCGACCAACGGAAGCTGGGTCCCTGCCCGCAAGGGGCTCACAGGCTTGATGACATTGGGGAAGAGGGAATAGACACAAAGCCCTACACAGTGCGGGGACAGCACCGCCGCAGTGGAGGTACCAGGCGCTGGGAAGGCCTGGGAGCCACAGGCTGGGCTGCAGCCTCCCCAGCAACCAGGACCAAGAAACAGGATTTCTCTTGAGCCTCGTGGGGCACGTGGCTGTGTCTACTGCAATCCTGGTCCCCTACCCGAACAATGTCATAGCAGTTGGACATTAAAGTGCTCGAAGCTACTGATAGCTACAGCAAAAAGGAAAACATACATATGAGTTAAGACATTTTCATTGTTGAAGGAAGGACTACTGGTTCCTTTTTCTTCATGAACAGACCTGTTTAAATAAACCTATCTGGCCAACATTCATTCCACAAGGAGCGTAGAGATTAATAATGTATCAGACACAGTCTGGCTATTTTGGAGGCTACACAGGAGGACAGGCACAGTCACTGTCCTCAGGAGCACACAGTTTGACAGAGGAGGTGAAGCCAGAAAATAGCCACACACCAAGGCATAAAGGCATAAATCCCTGGATAAAATGCTACATGGGTTCAGAGAAGGGATGACTTCCTCCGGCTGCGACAAAGGCAGAGTGGGGTATATGACTTTGGAGTTAGAATAAAGCAAAAAGATAAGCAATTATTCAAGAGCAAGAAAGCCCGATGTTAGCTTTGAGCTTCCTGGCTTCCAAGATGAAAAGTGGAATCATGCTCAGTAGATGCTATCTGATAAAAGAGTAAGATTTCATTTTTTTCCTTCTTCCTCTCCTCAAAAAGAAAATAATCTCTATCAGCCCTTTATCCCTCCATCTAGGCTTAGCCCAGATTTCCAACACACAGTGGCCCGAGCTCAGCCCTGCTGCAACACAAACCGAAACAGTAACTCTGTTGAAAATTCAGCCCTGTGTTAACAGCTAAGACCACATGTTCCTCCACCCTGATGACTCTGCCAATGTGCTCTCCCAGGAAACCAAGGCGTCAGGCCACTGTCACCCTCAGCCTTTCATTTTTAAATATAGCTTCACCTTCTCAAACTTGATTGGAAACTTTATTGAAAGCAATAGGGGAAACATGGTCATTCTGTACCGTTTTGACTTCCACAGGTGCATTTCTAATCAGAACACTCTTTAAAGGACAGTTTTGGAGCCTAGGAGCCTATGACCCGCTCCTGCAACAGGGACTAGCGGCCTAGACTCTCAGTGCTGCTTTTAAAAGCAGCTTTTAAAAGCTCAGCTCCCTGACTCCAAGCCAGGCCCAGTCCTGGACACATGAGGGGAGTGGGAAGGTTGTGAGCCCTAAGAGGCCTGGCCTGGCTCTGCACCAACTGCTTCCTGGCCCGGTGCCTCAGTTCCACTGTTTGTCAAATGCAGATAGCTGTACCCAGCCAATGGTTTTTTTGATGATCAAGAGCTGGGGTTTGTGAAAAATCATTTTGGAGGACATTAATAGTACCCTGCAAATATAAACTATTGGCAGGGGACTGAGGGGAGGGCCCAGCTTTTTAGCTACCAGAAAAGAAGGCTGGGAGAAAACAAGTCATCCTCGACTTGTTTAAGGCAGTGCTTTCTGGTAAGGGCAGCTCCTAAGGTTTTTTTTTGTTTGTTTGTTTGTTTGTTTGTTTTTAATTTAAAAAGCTGGGGCATGGGGAAGAGTCAGGGGAGGAGGATCTCAGGATCTGAAATCAGAAACCCAGAGGGAGTTGGCTTTGGTTGTTTGCTGTCATGAGAGCTCAGGCCTCCACAGGGTTTGCATATAAAAGCTGAAAAACGTTCGGAGAGTTCTAGAAGCTGAGTCAAGAGGCTATTCCACATCAACTGATTGCCCCTCTACCAGATACTGAAACAAGCTGCTGACTTCCTTAACATCCCAAAGCAGAGTTCCAAAGGATCTCTGCCAACGGTCAGGGTCTCCTGGATCTCTGCCAGTCCCCAGGGTCATCCGCAAGGTGACACTCTGGGACTGCATATGTGTGCTGCAACGGGACAGGGGTCGGAGCCCAGGGGAGTCTCCACTCCAGACTGGGTCCACGGCAGACCTTCCAAGGTCCGCTCTGGCTCTGCGCGGGTCCTGCAGGGTATGGAGCCCCATAGCAGGAAGTTCGAGGGGCTGGAGGGAGAACACAAGTCAGCTCCTCGCCCCCAGGGAGCTCACAGTTAGCGGCAGCCACGGAAGAGGCAGGCTCGGCACAAGTCCCCATCAGAGCATGTGCCCACCAGTGGTGAACACGGGAAGGTCAGGACACTAGAAAAAACCACCTTTGATCAGGGGCCAGGGCTTCAGCCAGAGCTGTCAGACGCTCATTCACTTGTGATTTCCTGGAACGTGAGTCCCCTGACCCCCATCGCCCACACGCAGTGATGATCTTTGTCCTATGCCATTTTTCCTGGTTAACCACCCAACATCAACAACCACGCTGGACAGCTGGCCTTGATCTTGGTGGGTTCAGAAAGTGCGAGCTGACCCCATGGGCCTAGGGATGGTGCATTTCTTCCCTAACCAGGTAGAACTTTTACCTTCCTGTTCATCTTCCAGTACCTTCCAGTACATCTCTGACATTTTATGAAAACCTGTGTTGGGGAATGGTGGTAGCAGTGGTGTCCACACTTAGGCCCATAGGCCTGCTTGGCCACTGCCTGCTTTCACTCAGAACAAGCCTTCCTGAGCCTGGCAGGGCATGGAAATCACCTGGGAGCTTTTATAAAACACAAATTAGTGCCCATGCCCCTCCCCAGGCCAGTTAAGTCAGGAGCTCAGGGGGAAGTCACCAGCTGTTAGAGCTCCCCAGGTGATTCTAAGATGCAACCAGGGGCGGGAACTGCAGAGTTGGCACGAGGGGAAGGAAGATGCGTTGGCCAAGGCTGTGTGCGCCATGGAATCTGGCACTTCTCAATAAAGGGATTGCTGATTTAGAATTTTTTTAAAAATGAGCTTTCACCAAAGGCTTTTAGAGAAACTTTTCCTCCTGTTTAGACACACGAATACATAAGATGGCCACCAGCCTTTTGCGCTGGACCCTGCCCGAGGGCAACAGGCAGCCTCATTTGTTTGCACAGACAAGTGTGAGCCCCCAAATCAGACCCCCCGACTCACCGCTCTGCCTCACGGGCCACACAGACCCCAATGCCCCCCTAACCCCCACATACTCACCTCGTGGACAAGGTGGACGCCCTACAGTCAGGCTTCTGCTTGGCCGGGGCAGGGCTGAACAAGAGGCCTGTGACCTCTGGCAGGTGCCTGCATTCACCTGAGTCCCGCTGTTTCTCCTGCCTCAAGGTCGTGGGAGAGATTCACAGCTGCACAACACTGCTGGGGACGCAAGCAGCAGGCCAGCTGGGGCCGGGCCAAGAGGGGCCCTGGGGCTCACCACATCCTGGGCTGGCAGGATGGCCGCAACCACGCAGCCTCTCATCTCTCAGGCCTGTCTCCCGCACCCCCGGCCACCAGGAATCCTTCTTCATATGTCCCTTCCTGTGGCAGTTCTTAAGGCTTCTATTTTGTGACGGCGTGTCTGTGTGTACGTGCACATACACCAGCTTCTGTCTTTCCCCAACCGCACCGCGAGCCTCAGGATGCGGGACGGGGCCTCAGCGTCAGAAAGCACCCGTGGCCCTTAGCCCCAAAGGCCCTGGAGAGCGCTGAGTGGCTGAGCGAGTGACACTCTCGAGTCAGCCTGGGAGGAGACAGCCATCTTACAGGCATCCTTGCTGTCACTCACTGGAGGGCAGGATCCCGATCCAGTTCCCCACCGTGTCCCCAGTGCCTAGAATGGTGCCTGACACAGGGTAGGCCCTGGAACATTTGTTGGATTGCGTTTGTTCTCCATTTAGCGGTCACTGAATAAAAAGGAACCACAGTGGAATTGACATATCACTGTCTGCTGACTCCTAAGAGCAAATTTTTGGCCCACCAATATCGACCTAATTTTGCCTCTTGCCCACCCTCCCAAAGGCACCATCCCTGCGGTGGGGGCAGTGGATTCCACCTGCATGCATCTGATAAATCTGTCACCAAGGCAGAAGCCCGGTGGTGGGGGATGCATCTACAGCCCCAGAGACCCGTCTAAGTGCGGCAGGGAGCAGGGCAGCTAGAACTAACGTCTGTGTACTGGGGCCCATCTGTGACAGGCAACAGGTAGGAGATTTATGTGAATTAGCTTAATCTTCCCACTGGCCGGATGGGATAGGAACTGGAGTTCCTGCTTTCCACTCAAGCAAACTGGCTCAGTGACAAATGACTGTCCTCAGTCACCCTGACTATGGAGTGGAGGGAAAGGAATCTTAACTTTCAGTCGAGCTGCACAGCTGTGGTCATCTCCTCACGACTGCTCCCTCGTGCAAGGCTCTGTGCCTTGGGAGCCTTCGGTCTGGGGGCTGTTACACCAACACTTCTCAGCCCTTCCTCTTCCCACCCCCACCCCACTGTCGTGGAGCTCTTTACTTTCAGAATTTAGTTTTCAGGAAAGTCTCGGACACCCTTCCTGGGCAGATTGTGTTTTCTGGTGTAATGACAGCTGCCGGCCACCAGGGGGCACATCCCAAACATCTGCTTTTGAGGAAACAAAGTGCTCGTTTGGGTTTGGTTTACATTTTCCTAAAAATTCAAGCTAGCCGATCTGCCAGGCTGATCAGCACAAAGGCTCATCGCAGAGACCTACCCCGAGGGCGGGAGGGTCACCAGCGTGGGGAGGGTGCTGCCTCCAGCCTGGCGCTATGGGAAGGAGACATTTGGGACAATTGAGGAAAAAGAATTCGCAGCCAACCTCCCCAGTGAAAATGTCTCCCTGACCTCTGACCTGGCACCGCCAGCGGGAGGCCTTCCCAGCCTCTGCGGCCTCCCTTCCCACCATCCTTCCTCACGTGTGCCTGGTGCTGCTTGCTTGTATGCACATCTGGCCATTTCCAGGGAACAGCTGAGGTGCCACTCACGTTGGGGTGACCAGTGGCCCCCACTTTGTCTTCTTCCCTTGCCACCTGGGTGGCATTTGAATGGTTTTAACTGAGAAGTAAGCCTCACCCCACTGAAAAGCCTTCAGCTCTAAGAAAGCTGGATAAACAGGGACACCGTTTACCGCAGCCGCCACCCCCTTGACAGGCAGTTCCCCCTCCACAGTCACCGCTGCCAGCCCCAGCTCCGGGAGGAGCTGCACTGTCCACCGTACCATCAAACCCCACGATGGGGTCGCAGGGGCACTTGTATGAGACCCAGATTCCCAGGTGATTCATAAGGAAATGGCCACCCAGAGGCCCCAGGGCGCACACAAGCGGGTGGGGGGCGGGGGAGGGACATGCAAAGGGAATGGGCTGAAACTCTTCTGTGTAGCCCCTTTCAGGGACACAACACAGGCCCCCAGGCAGCTGGAGCCGGCCACTTCAGGCAGAGAGGATGAATACACCCCACCTCCCTAGCCGTCTGCATGTCCCCAAGCAGAATCCCATGCTCCAGGTCCTAGAAATGCCCCTGCTGGTCAAAACACATGCCCAAACACACACCATCCGACCAAAACAGAGCCCCCAATCCTGCTTCCCCTTCCTCAAGGCCAGTAACTGGCTCTCGATCCCCATTTAAAATGCTTTTCAGGGAGGCCCAAAATAAAGGGTCACAGATTGTGACTGCTCCCAGCCCCAGAACACATGCCACATGCTGGACTTATCACCACAGTGCTTTCGGTTTATCACCCCACACCTCCAGCCAGAACCTGACCTTCCACAGAGCCCTTGTCACAGATAGAATTCTGAGGCTGATGGGGGGAGAGCAAGACTTCAGGGCTGGGACGGGAGTCCTGTACTTACAGAGACCTCTGCAGACTTCGCAGACCCAGGGGCCGCAGGCCTTAGAAGCCTTCCTTTGCAGCAGGGTGTGTAGAAGGGGCCTGGCTCATTCGCCCCCAGAGGCTGGGAAGAGGCACTTCTGCTGCCTTCTGGGGCGCCCCGGGGCTGTGCTAAGGACATTCCCAGGAAAGGAGGCCTGAGAGAGGTTTCCATTCCACTGAAGGACTGAACAAAGGGGGCACATGGCACTTTGGGAGAACATTCCAGAAATTTACTGCCTATGGACAGGGGTGGTGGTGAAGAAACCATCCTGAACAGAGTAAATGCAAAAGTTACCGTGTAGAAAGGAACATGCAGGACACACACATGGACGCTCTCTCCACCCTCAAACACCACACAGAGCAACGTCAGAAAAGCAAAGACAGAAAAAAGGAAAATAATCAGTCAACCGAAAAACGTAAAGAATTCTCCCCCACAGAGTTTCTAATACAAATTACTGATCCAGCGAGAAAAGGCTGTACTTTGCCCCTTCCCCTCATCATAAATGCATGGCATTTGAAATTCCTGATGGAAAACACCCAGTAGACGGACAGCAGCCGAGGTCAACAGGGGCCAACATTATCCCACTCAGCCGCCTGCCTGGCTGCTCAAAACTCAATTCCAGTGACTGCCCTCTCTCAAGCGACTTCCTATCTCACTGTCATTTCCGCTGCCCACAGAAGTGCAAATCGTGCACCAAATCAGGGTAACTCAATTTAGCTGGAGAGCTCCCAGCAGCCTGTGCCAGGCCCGATATTCTCTAGGCCTGCAAAGGCGAGCCCGGATAGGGCAGCCAGGTCAAACTGGGACATACTTACACCAGGAACATCTTCACTGTTTATCTGAAATGCAAATTTAATTGCATGTCCTTTATTTTTATTTGCTAAATCTGGCCTGGATGAAGGGGCCTTACCTGCAGGCCATGCAGCCCTGGATGTCACATGAGAGCCTGTCTAGGCCAGGTCTGCTGGGGCCACCGAAGGGGCTGCAGCACATCCATTTCGATGCTGGAAGCCCCCTCTGGGATCACTGGCTCCCTGCTTCCTGCCCAAACAGAAGCCAATGTCCCAGGCAAACTTTTTCACCCTCCCCATCTCCAAGAAATGATGCTCAAGGGTGAAGGCAGCCAGAGTATAGAGTGTGCCAATGCACGGCTGGGCTTCTGCCGGCACCCCTCCCCCTTTAAAGATCCGGCCTTTATTATTAACAGTAAATCAAATTTCCACCCCCTTCTTCTCAACGTTTTCCTGCTGCCTGTGTAGCTCTGCAAGTTTCTCTCTTTGAAGGATCAGCGCTGACTCTCATCTGACCCTGGGAGACATTCCTCTCTTCCACCTTCTTTCAGACTGAATGCCTATTAAGGGACCCCATGCTGAAACATGAATCCAGGTACGTGGGGAAGGGATTGGTACAGGATGCCAAAGCTAAGTGTCTGCTCACGCAAACATCTGCTGAGTGATCCACCGTGGGCCAGATACCCATGGGAGGGCACACAGGAGAAGCATATTTCAAAAACCAAGGTTAGGACAGGAAGTTTTCCTCCTTCCCTGGGTGAGCAGCTTAGAACCTTGAGCACTTCACTTAGGTGATCCTGGCAAAAGGAATAAAAAAGAACCCACTTCTTAAGAATTATGAACAACTCTGGGATGAGGACAGTGCTTGATTTACTTGGATATCCCAGCTACCTAGCACGCCCAGCACATGCAGTTCAGTATCTGCTGAAATTGAACTCTGGCTGATCTGTAAATATACGCAGCCTATATAGTATGCAACAGTTATGTGCATAACAAGAAGCACAGCCCATTTGAAATTTCCTTTCAGAACATTTTAGTAGGTTTAAGCTTTTTTTCCACCGACCTTTTCAGTTAGAAACAAGTGGCAGAAAAAGATTTATTTCCTTCCTGTTCCTGCCCAGTGAAATAAACTAATATATTATGGAATTGTCAGAAGACGGTCTGGAGGTGGGGTGACTTCTGGATTCAGCCTACAATTAGGAATGGAGAACATTCAGGACCCTGAAAACAACCTCATTTTCCTCTACAGTTCTAGACAATTCCTATTACTGAGTTGTGGACTTCTTCCTGATATTCCAGAGATGCAGAGGCAAAAGCTCAATTTCACTGATATAAAATGCACATTTTCATCAGGAATTTTGTAAGTAACACCTTCTCCCAATTTGCTGGATGCAGGGTTCGATCCAGCTCATGGCTCACTGGGGCTAAGCGAGAGTCTGCAGTCAGCGTGGGGCCTGCCAACAATTTGGCATGGGGGTTTTATTCCCTCACTCAGCATTTGGCATGTTCGAGTCACTTCCTGAGTAGCATGATGGAAATTTGGCAAGTGATGTGAAGTACCTAATGAACTAGACAAAGGTTCTAATGCCTAATGGAGAAACAAAGATTGTAGAGATCCTGTCTAAAGCAGTAGGATGTTGGCATATCCGCGAGCAACTGCTAAATTTAGCATTCAGGGTTTTGGCCGGGAGCAGGTAAGAGTAAAAATCCAAACAGAAAATAGTCTTCAGATCAGCAAATGCTGGACACTGCAGAAAGGTATAGTTCTTTGCTTAACACATTGACTGCCACAGTAGAAATTTTTTTTTTCCCCTTGGGACTGGTCTTTTATGACAAAAATAGAATAAAAACTTTGAAAACAAAACAATCCTAATTTAATAAAAAATTTATTTTTCATTGTTTTCTGTGAGTTATATGCAATTAAATTGTCAATATTAATTATAACAATAAGAACACATCAACAGGATTTTCACGAACCAACTGCAGGGTTTTACCCAGGGGGCCACCCGTCACATAACATTTACGCTACAGCATGGCAGTGTCAGTTACCTATGCACCATGCCGCTCCCAAGGTAAAGAGGTGTGTGAGTTATATTATGCTTCATGAGGCCCCGCGCTCAAAACTGGTGTGAGTTAAATACAACTCACATGGCAGTTGATGTGTTAAAGTAACCTACCCTAGGATTTAAATGATGCATCAAAAGAGTAAGTGGCTGTCCAATTGTCCTTGAGTCTCTAATTAGATTGTAAGTTCTTGGAGGGCAGTAGCTGGGTCTACATTCTGGCCCTAGAGTCTCTTTGATGAGTCCACCTAGATTGTGAGTGATAAAACTATAGGATTTGCTGTAGAAGAGCTCACTGAAGTTTCACTTCAGTTTTGCCTCTGGAATAGTCAAGAGTTGATTAAAAAAAAAAAAAAAATCAAAGGACCCAAATCCATGAAATTAAAACTCCAGGCCTCTGAAAAGGATCTAGATCGTTCAGTACTTCCCTCTGAACTTTTCATTCAGTTCATTAAAAGCCACTCTGAGCCAGTCCAAGTACACTTGATTTCATTAGAAAGATTGAAATCCCATCCTTGGGAGACGAGAGAGACCCCTAGTGCTACTTTTTCTTAGTTCTTGGGGGCAAACAGTGAACTCATGGCCTGACATCTAGGGAAAGGATTTAGTTCTCTCAACAGATGAGCCGAGGATGACTTTTTAAGCTCATAAACTGCCATGGGTCATGACTTCTGGGCACAAGCTGTAAACATGGGGACGTGGGAACTTGATGCTGTGGCCTTGCAAACTCAGCCTGTTTCTCCTCATCTCTGCACAGACCCAGAAGGCTGCGCGTGACCACGGGATCAACTTGTAGGACAAGAACTGGGATTTGCTCTGTGAGGCTTGGCCCTTCTGGTATGAACTTAATTATCTTATTTCTCCTACGAATGTCTCACTCTCAGCCAAGTCCTCACTGTCAACCAGTGACCACTTCACTCCCAACCCAGCTCTCCCAGCAGGGCAGCTCAAGGTCTGGTTGCGTTTCTCTCCCTTCTGACTTTAGGTCTTATCTACCTGTCAAAGGCACCTCACCCCCCTATGCAGGGCAGCATACAGTTCTATCTGGAGCCAGCAGGACTGCATGATGCAAGGAAAGGCAAACCTGCAATTCTGATGGGATAATGAACAAGAGGTGAGCCGGGGCCAAATATGGATTTAACTTGAGCCATCCATCTCCCATTTGTATGCCCTGTTATATTTCTATCTGCAAGTAAGACCTAATATTTAAAAAGTATATATATTAAGTCAACTTACCAAAAGTCCACAGAGCGTTCTTTTTTAAGAAGCACTGTTAAATCATTTGATTTGTTTAAATCAGTGCATAAAAGCAGGGCACAACTTGCTAAATCAAATCCCCCGCAGGGCTCATGTTCCAAGACTTTCTAATGAAGCTCAATGGAAGGCAGCACGCCAGGGTGACAAGATGGGACTAGAGGAGGAAGGCAGAACACAACCACTGACCCTCAGGCCTTGATGGAATATGGGATCCAAACGACGTGGAGCAGAGGGCTCCATTATCTATAGATCAACTCTTTCCCAAAAGAAAAGGTAACAACTATTTTAACCATAGGATGGTGAGGGTGACCATACTCTGTGACAAAGAAACTTCTCTCTAGGAGCACAAGTGCCTCTGAGGGCCCTTTGGGGATCCTCCTGGGAAAGGGCTTTCCTCAGAAGCGGTCCATCAAGCCAGCAGAGCAGTGTCTCGTGGCTCTAGCGGGCCCATTCAGGACCAAACACTTATCCACATTTCCTCTCCAGTTTAGTCCAGGACTTTGAGACAGGTGGTGGGAGAAATAGAGCCAATGATGGGTGACGACTACTGCTCAGGAACCAAACACCCACAGTGCTGATGCCACGTAGTGTCTGGATTATATACGTCACACACTCAGAATGTGATCCATGAGCTTGCCCAGCCAATTATCTTCATGAGTGGGGAAGGCGTGTCATTCAAGCAGAGGAACTGCCCACTAGAGAGGGGAAAAGAGGAGCTTAAAAAAGAGAGGTGCACAAGCCGGGACAGCCAGCGCTCAGTGGAACAGCTAGAGGGGTGCAGTGGTAAGGTTTACCGGCTCCTCAAGCTCGAGCTGGGCACCTGCAACGTTATTTCTTAAGGCTTTCTCTAGGCCTACACCTTCATCTCCAGTGGGACTGCAACAGAACAGCAAGCTGATTAATCCTGCAATCAGAGCAGGTAATTTGGGGGATGATCCTGGACCACATGGACTCCAAGAGACACCTGAAAAGAGGGAGGACATGGAGTGCTTGATATTTCACATACAAATCTTAAATCTTCTAAGGCTGAGGTTGGCTTTCACATTCAAATAAAAACGTGAAAATGAACTACAACTCTGCTACATGGAATATTATATCTAAATAAAAGTAACTCCCAAAGGCTTAGTTTCCTGGCTCATTTTGGGTAGATTTTTAATTATTTAAGGTCAATTTAACTAAATCATAGATGTTCTTATGGCCTCTCATTCTGTGGCCCAAGAATTAGCAACAGCATTTCATCCCAATACACAAATAAAAACGCAAACAAAATTTCAAAGGAAAAAAACAAACAATAAAAATAAAAGAATGTTGAAAAGAAATACAAACCAAACAAATTTATTGGTGTTGACAAAAATACATAATCCAAAAAAACAAAACAAAACACAACAGAAACAAAACCAGAAACCCCACTCTAGTGGGCACATGCGCCTGATGTACTGATAGTGTGCGGTCCCAAGAGCCCCCCAAAGCATGGCATTTAATTCATGAGGACCTCCATCTGCACCAGCCTTGCGTTGGTGTCCCCAGATGTTCGGTAGGGTATCATCCCAGCAAAGGTAATCAGGGCGCGGGCTTGGCTTCGGAGTTGCTGAGAGAAACAGGGAAGAAGAGAAGAAAACCAGTTAACTTCCAAGTCAGGGCACTGTTCCACATTCTTCCAGCCTCTACCCCATGGTGTCAGGGACAGATCCCTGGTGGGTGGATGACAATCGTACCCGCCACTGTCATATTCCTCCAGCATGGTGCGGAGTGAGCAAAGCTTGTTCCGAGGGGCCCCAGTTCCACATCCGAGCCTGTCTACCAGGCACAAGGCAAATGGGTTTGCCGGGCAAGCCGCCTCACCCCAACACATCTGATTAGCTCTGACTCAGCCATGAGCTTAAGAACTGCCTGTTCCAGTTTTCTGAGCCTCTCGTCCCCCTCTCCTGGTTGGTTTCTGTCCACCTTCTTCCATGGGGATCTGAGTCTCCAGGGCCCACGGAACCCCTGCAACAGCAGAGGCCAAGGCCGTGATGTGCGCAGTTCCGATCTAGCTCTCGGCCCACCCTGCTGCTCCCCTCTCCCTTCCTGACTTACGTGCTTGGCCCCCTTTTCCCAGGCAACAACGTTTATGGAATTCCTGGATTGGCCCAGGAGGGAAAAAGATGGCCCTACATATTTAAACCAAATCTAAACTAAAAAGGGAGAGTCTACAAACACTTTTCTGGCCCAGTAAGAGGGCTTTTAAGGAAAACTCAAGGGTCATCTGCTAGGCTTTCTTAAGTACCATTCCAGAAGAAAGCAGAAAGGCAAATGTTTTTACCGGATGTGCAAAATAAATTGGCAAGTGTATGTCCTTATTAAAGTCTGAACAAAACGAAACCTTATTTTGTGATGAGAATACCCATTGTATTTTCTTCAGAAGTGAATAAAAGTGCTTGGGCTTTCATGCCCAATTCAGTTACCTTAAATGAGCTCTGGGATGTTCAGGCAAAAGGACCCACCCCATTACTAGGCAGCACCTTGCTGTAAACCATGAAACCATGAAACTACTTCTTGGGCAGGCAGCTTTTATATATAAGCTTCTCAATCCTACCCATCTTTAACTTTCAGAAAAAGAAAAAGGAGAGTGGTGGGTAAGAGAAAGGTAGGAAAATGGCTTTATTCATGATGTGTAAAAACTAAATGTCTAAAAAGGAGAGACTAAAGCACACACAGAAGGTGCCATTCAGACGGCTCCCTTTAGATGTGGGAAGTGACCTTTCAGGCCACCAGATCTGCGGGCAAGCCCTCCCGACCTGTAAGCGGCACACAGACCGCCAGGAAATGCTTACCATTTCAGTATTGGTACCACTGCACTGGGTTGCTTTCATCACAAAAACAGATTCCTGCCAAGGGGCAAGCACAGTGGGCCTACCACTGGCACATCTGGCATTTAGGCTCTTGTCTGCCCAAGGGCAGGTGGCATACCAGACGTCCCTGGTGCACACACGGACAGGCTGACCGCTTCAGTGCACCACTCCCGAGCACTGCTATCCACATTCCTAAGTGTGGAAATGGCTACTGTCACTAAGCAGAGGTTGTCAACGACAATGCCGGTGGGGTCACAGTAGAGAAAGCCCACAGACATCCCTGGAGGCAGAAGGCAGGATTGCTTGCCCACAAAAGCAAGCAAGATGCTTCTCAACTCCAGGCCTCAGTTTCCTCAGCTGTAAGATGGGGATAAATGCTGCCCTAGTTATCTCTCTAGGGTCACTGTGACACACAAATGAGAGGAGAAACAAGGGTTTGCGTCAAATTAGTATGCTAATGAAAAATATAGTTTTTTGATGAAAGTGTTTGCTTTTGATGAAAATGAGCTGAGACTCACAAAATAACCTTATATTTTAAAATGACTGGGAAGTTTTTGTGGAATCAACTACAAATTCGCATTCTGTTTGATTTTTAAAAGGTGATATTTGCAGACATTTTTTCCTTTCTCTTTTTGGCTTGAGAAGAGCTGCAACCCGTTAATGCTCGACTTCCTCTGACCTGAGAGCCTCCTGACACAAGATTTACCCAGCCGCCAGGTAGTAGGGCAAAGGGCAGTTTCGGGTCATGTGGTCTCTTAAGAGTGCAAGGGATTCCAAACCAGACATGTGGTTCTCAGCAATGTTTTTCACGAACGCTGGGATCTTACAGAGTCGCGGTCCTCGATGACTCGCTGGGGCCTGGATGCTGAGGATGGACTCGTCCCCTTGAGCCTCTTAAACTGTGTGAACAAGATGTTCATGGTGGCAAGAAGCACTTCTGAGAGGTTGTGCCTGATCTACACAGAGAGAAACACATGCAGTAAGGAAAAAGGATCCAGCCCTCAGGGCCAAAAAAGGTGGAGGGAGGGGGGGTGGCTCCAAGCAGGCCTGGGCACAAGACATTCCCCAGTCGCCAGGTGAAGAGCTACTTAGTCACCAAAAAGGAGCTGATGGCACTGAAGTGTCAAGCGGGAGAGCAATCCCCAGGCGATGCTGCTCAGGTGAGGTGGTCACTCTTCCTGCTCCCTGGTTTACACCATTCCTCCTAGGCAGGGGCAGCAAGCCAAAAGCATGCTAATGGCAGCTGGGCAGCAGAGTGATTACATTAAAGAATCTGGCCTTGCACGTCAGTAGGTTGAAGGCGTACACGCCAATTCTCCACAGCTCCCAGCACTCCCCACTGTCTCAAACACAATAGGCTGTCTCCGCTGAACCTGCATGACCCCATCAGACTCCTTGGGAGCATCTGCAAGGGCAGGCCCCAGTCCACTACTTTAGCCTGGGAGGCAATGAAGGACACATCCAGGAAAGGCAAGAAATAACAAAGGAACAAGTGGCAAAGGGAAGAATCCACAGCAGAGACAAAGGGAAGATCGGCAAGGGGAAAGACCTTCCGACTGTGTGTACCACAGCAGCCAATGCCCCTCCTTACATGCAGAAGCTGGTCTATCTTCTTCTTCTAAAACAAAAGTGTGATTTTTATAAAAGACAGTTGCTTAATGAGGAATAATTTTAAACTGAATTGCCACTAGTGACATTCCAGTACCAGGCAGCTGGTTCTAGAGTCTATGGAGTCTAGAGTTGAGGATCTGTGGTTCAAGAGAGAGGAATGAATGGGGGAGGTCCGAGTTGCAGCCTAGATCAGGGGAAGCAGAATCTCCGGGGTAAGGCCTGGGCATGGTGGCTTTTTAGAGATTCCAGTGTGCAGCCCAGATGAGGACCCTGGGCTGGACTGCAGCAACGTGCTAGAAATCCTACAGAGGGACAGCAACCTGGGATTTGTGGGGTGATAACTTAGTCCCTGGTCACTTCGTTTGCTTCTTTAGACAAAACAGTTTGAGGAGGAGGAGGAGGATGGCAGTGAATCATGATGTGTGTTTCATGTACCCAGTGGAACTACTTAAAGAAGATCAGAGCTAAGCATTAAAATGCCCTCTAGGATATGTAGATAATAAAAGAATTAAATCAGACTTCGCAGGATCAACCAGAATCCTGTTTTTTGTTTTTTTTTTTTTTTTTGAGACAGAGTCTCACTCTGTTGCCCAGGCTGTAGAGTGCTGTGGCATCAGCCTAGCTCACAGCAACCTCAAACTCCTGGGCTCAAGCAATCCTTCTGCCTCAGCCTCCCAAGTAGCTGGGACTA
>CAUYRT010023168.1:0-33597 GCA_963574885.1 Lepilemur ruficaudatus
TTGAGCTTATCATTTTGGCTCAATATATGTCCCCACCCATCCGTAACCTGATAGAAGTAGAGTTTTCAGGGGCATGTTGGGAAAGACACAGGAGTATGGAAGTTCTAATCTAGCCCGCTGGGGAAAGATGAGTTGAAGCATAGGGAATGAGAGGTTTGAAATGGTACATTTAGATGCAGTTATATCAAAAGAGATTTGTCCTTTTGGGTAGATGCCCAGTAATGGGATTTTTGGATCAAATGGTAGTTCTACTTGTATCTCTTTGAGGTATCTCAATATTACTTTCCACAGAAGTTGTACTAGTTTGCAGTGCCACCAGCAGTTTATGAGTGTTCCTATCTACTTTAGGATACATTGGATTCCCCCACTTAAGATATCCTGGTGAGCTACAGCAATCCTATACCCTCCAGCATATTTTATTTCCTTACATCCTTTACTTAATGCTGCATTGAGCTATTTCTACCCTGATTATCCTTTCACAGGTTTTTACTTTCACTTCAGCTAGTCTCTAGACACTGCTAGGTGAGACAGTGAGTCACACAGCCCCAGATGATGGCATATATAGGCTGTCTTAGTCAGTTAGGGCTGCTATGACAAATTGCCGTAGACTAGGTACCTTAAACAATATACATTTATTTCTCATAGTTCTGGAGGCTGAAAAGTCCAAGATTAAGGTGCCAGAAGATCCAGTGTCTGATAAAGCGCTGCTTTCTGGTTTGCAAATGGCTGTCTTTTCATGTTTCTGTTGTGTCCTTACATGGCAGAGAGCAGAGTGAGGGGTGGAGCAGAGAGAGATCGCTCAGGTCTCTTGTTATGAAGACATTAATCCCATTCATGAGGCCTCTCCTCTCATGACTAGCTGAGACCCCTCCCAAGGGTCCCACTTCCTAATTCCATAACATTGGGGGTTAAGATTTTAACATATAACTTTTTTGGGACTAACATTTAGTCCATTACATCTACTATCCAGCTTCACTCTGACCCTGTTGTGCTTGTCAGCTGTTTTTTATCTCTCATTGCCCAAAAACATACTTCATGGGAGTCACTCTCTTCTTTTCTCTTCTTGAGCTCCCAAATCTCCCTTTGCCATTGTACATATTTTACACATGAGAGAGAGGAGTAGAGAGAATGATACAGTGAGGGAAAGACAAGGTATTCAATGTCGAGATCACCCTCCCAACTTTTATAACCTTTGTCTTTACTTTAGCAAACCACTCACCATCCTTTTTCTCTCATTCCACCTTTCAAATTCAAAGGCGATAGGATCTTAGCTTTGGTTATAGCTTCCCTTTCACCCTGGGACATCATTTCTTACCATTTCTCTTTGTCTCTTTTCTGCCCAAGTCATTCTCTTCTCTGACATCTGAACTCTTAATCACCTGAGATCCGTTTTATATCTGTATTATCCCAGGGCATTAGGTTTCTTGGAGATTACAAATGAATTCTCTCTTTCCAGATCTAATGAACTCTGACTTTTTTAGACACTTGGCAATGCTGATTACTCATTAAAAAAAATTCTTGCCTCATTGACTTCCATAGCAATGTGTTTTCTTTTGTTTTTCCCTTGCTCTTTTTCTGTATCCTTTGCTAGATCCTATGCTACTCTTACTCCCACTCTTATTCCTGTTTTCCAGAGCCAAAACCATGTTCTCTGTTTTCCACTTTCCACATGCACCCCTCTTGACTTCAGTGATCACTTCTACGATGAATGTGCATTTGTGGTCCTAGTTTTGCACTTGCTCCAATTATGCATTTCCAACCGGCTATCCCATAACTCTACTTGAAAGGAAAATTAAAGGTTTTTTACTTAATTCTAAAACGGACTCCTTTTTATAGACACTGTATTTCTGTTAGTGGTCCCAGCATTATCACAGTCTTCAAATAACTTTGAAATTATGTTTGGCATTGCCCATCTCCTTCATGCAATCTGCGTTAGCTTTGTCCTTTTATTTCAAAATGCTTTTCATATTTTCTCATTGTCTGCATGTGTCCACTTCCCTGCCAACCCCTGAACCCTGGTTAAAACAGGAGTCTGGAAAATTGGCTTTTGAGAGCCTTACTCAAACAGTTTTGGACCCTGAGCCCCCCTCAGTGATGTCTGTTTCCTCTTCCCTCACATTTACAGCGCCAGCGGTCGATCTTCCTTCCTCTAGTCAAAATTCTCTTTCTCAAAACACAAAAATAAAAACGCTTTAAACTCGTTATTCCTGAGGTAGGAATCTGATCATGGTTTATCACATTGCTCAATCCTATTAGCTTAACTTAGGTTCTTTAAGTTAAAATGAAATCAAAGCTTCGAATTGAAATAATGAGGGCTCTAAATCTTAGATGTCAGCCACTGTGAATAGGAACCTCTGAACATAAGCAGCTTGTATGACTGCCTACTTTGCCCTTGCTGAAGTCCCAGTCTTGTCAGCTCTGTGCCTTACCTCTTTGAATCCAGGGTCTCCTTCTTCCAATCAATCCAGCCACCAACTTCCAGCCACCTGTCCGCGGGTGGGCCTTTCCCTCTCCTCACTCAACCCTCCATTCTTTCTCTTCTTTGTATTCTGTTGTTGCTATTCTTTTTGCCATTTTTTTCATCTCTTGAAATCATTATTTAGCTCTCAAGGACAAATATAAATCTTACTTGCTTTATAAACACATTCTTTCACTTTATTCAACACTGATTTCTCTCTCGTTTGAATTTCCATTGTAATTACAGTCAGAACCACTTAAATCAGCACATAATTGTTCTCTGAATTTTTCGTTGCTCTTTATTTTGCCTCTCTAGCTTGTGGGTCAGAGTGACATCCTTTATTCCCTTTAACATTTATACATTAGAAGCATTAGATAAATATTTGTGGATTGGCAGGTTATTTTTCCATGTTTGTTACAAGTTGACCTAAGTTGCTAACTATTTGAATGTATTGCTGAAGTTACTCTTTTGATTCAGTTAAGAATGGATTGATATTTTCCACCTGCAGAGGTAAAAAAATATGCCCATCATATTAATAATATTTGTGTGAATTACACGAGTATTACTACAAATACTTGGTTTACAATAAAAGTTTTGCAATTCAGTTCTAAATGATAGGGTTTAAAGAAGTTCGATAATGAAGGCATTTAAAATAAAAATGTAAATGAATGTATGAATATGCCTCAGACAGAGTCACACAACCTTTCCAAAATGAATTGCAAAAATAAGGATTAAAATAATTTCTCAGGCTCTTACTGTTAAATTATAGTGAAATGAAAGCATTTAAATGGGGGTTGTAGGCATCACATCATTAATTGCAGTGGTTGCATTTGCTTTTGTTCCAGTGCATTGTAATTAATGAAGATCTACAGCTCTGCGCTTTGTCTTGAAAACTATACACTGTTTTCTTAGACATCAATATAGCTACGATATTCTTCATTTATTTCTCAGGAATGACTCTTTTTAGCACAGGGGAGTCCATTGTTGAGGCAGCAACACAAAAAACCACAGCAAGATCTGTGCTTTGACAGATCAGAGAGCAATCGGCTCTTTTTTCATGTGTGCCTAACCTTGTCTCGACATCCCACAAACGTGGGCTATAATGACACGGGGGACATTGTTTAGACCAACTCAGTAATCATAGGTATAATCATGGTCTTTTAAAAAATTTCAAGCCCAAAGAATGACTTTAGGGTACAAGTGAAAAAAAAATAGCAATGGCATAAATTAAAATGTATATTCTGGACCTAAATCTAGATGGTTCAGCCTCTGAGATTATATGTGTTTGCCAATCTGAATTGGAGAATATAACAAACTTTTGGGTAGGGGAGAAGGAGAGTGGGTCACTAAAAGGAACTCCAACTTTAAAGGTATCAATGTTTTATAAGCAATAAATCTGAAGAGCCAACCATGAAAGGGAGATGAGGGTAAGAGTTCTGTTTCCTGTTAGAAGTATTATTACATAAATGCAGAACTGATGATAAAAAAAATAATTTTCACTTTTTTACCCTCTGTCTAGTCCCATTTGCTAAGATCCTTCTCCAAGGATCTAGTTTCTTTCAGAACTAGTGCCCAGACTAGTGATCGCACTTGTCACATGGCCCAGTGATTGTTCCCTCCCCACAGTCTTCATGGACACATGAGGGCTCTGCACTGCTGTTATTTTAAAATAATCAGTGTGTACACAAGGGTGAACATACAAATTGCGCTGCTTGATTCTTCCTCCCTGCTCTGCAGGGACCAACAGGGCGCCCTATGGAGATGTAGATGGGAGAAAATTCCTTCTCTATCTCCCTCCCAAGTTCCCTGCTGGAGCTGGGCGTGCAGCCTAATCCGTGTTGGGGAGTGCTGACTAGTAGCCAGCACCTTTCAGGAAGGCCACTGGCTCAGATGTGACTCTCTATACCTCTTAGACTGACACCTGGCTGGTCCTTGATGCCTCTGATAATTCTCAGCAATGCCAGAGAGTAGCAGTGAGATGGGCGACTCCTTCAGTTCTGAGGAGATAATGGAGTCCTCTATGTCTTGTAAGGCAGAGACGATTTCCCCCTCTTGCATAACTTCATATAGGGTTACAAGCTATGCATTTCTAAGAGTGCCACTTCCTCTCTTGGTGTTGAAAAACAGGGCTGATTTTTGATATTTTGAAATGCAGTTTTAGAATTTTGCTGTAAGTGCCACTTATGGTTTTAAAAAAAGCACTTCCCTGTTTATAGAGGAAAACACTCCATACATGATATGAAAAAGAAAATCTCTCAAATCTGGAAAAAGTTAATTGACTTTAGATAGTCTTATCAAAATATGAACTGATATCATAGGACTCCAGCAGATTTATCCACTACAGATCTTTTACTTTAATTTGTTGGTTACTTCACAGAATTGCCAACTGCATTACAGTCCCGTGTGTAGTGGGAAAAGCACTATCATATAACTCTTGAGCAGATGTGCTACAAGAGTCTTTTCATTTCCTTTCTTAAACCCAAAGAATAATGACACTGCAATATCATGTGGCGAAAAGAGCAATAATTTGATAAACATTGTCTTTCCATTAGATTAGAGCAATTAATCTGATTCTAATTTGGCTGAAACATTATCATACTGGAGTCCCAAGAGCCCTGTGAATAATCTCTAAACACATTGGCACACTCGGTAGACAAACATTATCTCCACTCGCACTGTTCTTCCATATGGTCTCCTCCCATGGTGATGGAGGGCACCCTGCTGTTTCAATCAAATAAATGTCAATTATCTGAGATAGATTTTTAGTTCTCTAGCCCGGGCTTGCAGTGCAGCCAGAGTGACTGGGTAGAATGGTCGGCAACTCTCTTCTGCACATGCCACTTGTGTTGTATAAGGAATTCACACCTTGCTACATCATCCAGCATTCCAAGAACTTCATAAATAAAATGGTTGATTTCAGAGGCTGTGTGTGTGTGTGTGTGTGTGAGAGAGAGAGAGAGAGACAGACAGACAGACAGAGACACACAGAGAGAAACAGGACTCTTGACCTTCATTTAGCTTTACTTTGCTTTTTCTGAGAGGTAGTGAGTACATTTTAAATTCAAATTTTTTACCCTTCATGGTCTGAAATAGGGTTACTTTCTACTTATATTCATGTCCTATTTAGGCACTTCTTCTATAGCAGCCCTCTCTGTTCCCAGATGGAAATCTGGACATAGAGATTTCTGAAAAAAGGATCCATGCCTGACTATCTGGTTTCTCTTGCAGGCGTTTTCCTAGACAGATTCATTCTGAGCATGGTGAGCCTGGCAGGTGAGAGATGTAGGATTTTCCCGCCAGCCTGGCAGGGGCTGCTGCTGACATCAGTAGCATCTCTGGACTCCAAGAGGCAGTAGAGGGAAGGGGAAGAGAACACACCTTCTCCATGGCCGGGGGAGGCCCTGGCCAGAGCACTTCTGGTACCAAAGAAGACAGTCTAGTTGCTTAGAAAGAGGGCTCTGGGTATGGAGCTGACATCGTCAAACCAAGCAAAAATAGACTGGGCGAAATGCTATGACATGCTGAGAAAGCTGTCAGTTCTATATTTCTTTGCAGAGCTCTCTATCTTTAGGGTGTCAGTTATCAGGTGTTGGTTTTGTTATCAGACAGGCCCTTGTCTCAAAAGCTTGTAAATTTGCCCAAAGCCCTGAGGGCCTCTGATGACTATATGTCTAGACTAAGAGCACTGGGTCACCCTCCTTGCTGCTGCTAGTGTGACAAGCTGGCACAAAGAGAAAGACAGTCCATGGGGATCTGGACTAATTCACTGTGGCAATCCAGCAAACGTTGTCAGAAAAGATTTCAGCTTCCATGTTGGCTGTGATCCCGAATCAAGGAGGAAAACCACTGAGCGCTTAAAGAGAAAAAATACGGTATCCTCAAACTCCTTCTGCCTCTGACATGGTTTAATTGGAGACTGTCAGTTACTGACATCAAATGTCAAGGCCTGGGTCACCCCCCCTGCATTTAGAGGGCAGGAAGTCCCTGACTCCAGAGGTGGGCCCAGCGCACCTGCTCTGCAAGGCAGGAGGTGTGGAGGGTGGATATTTTAGCAACAGCTGGAGCATTTGCTGAAAAGAGCAAACATTATGCCAGGCTGACATGTGGAAGAGATTCATGAAGAGAAGACTGAGATGAATTAGAGGCAATAGGTTCAGTGCTTAAATATCTAGGCCCTGGAGGGAGGTGGCTTAGGTTCAAAGCCTAATGTCACCACTTATTGTGTGAACGTGAGCAAGTCTCTTACCCTGTAGAATTCTCAATTTCCTTATCTACAAAGTGGAGACTTATGACATGTGTTTTACCCTTCATGGTCTGAAATAGGGCTCTTGGGACTCCCCAAGTGTTTGTTGTGGGCACTAAATAAGACAATGAATGTAAAGCACATGGCATAGTGCTGGCACATAGTATGTGCCCAGTAAACACTTGCTGCTATTGGAGAGTGAAGGGGTCAGAAGACTTGACTTTGAATTGGGCAGCTACATTTCTTACCAGCTTTGTATCTTTGCGTAGGTCACTAAATCAGTCTAAACCTTCATGTTCTAAGTGTCTTACTGCTGTCACGTGGTGGTTTTGAGAGATATGTGGCATTGTAACGAAGACATACCAAAATGTCTGTAACGTCCATGGCAGCAATAGCTGTAGGCCTCTGTTGTGCACTCAGGCAAAATTTCCTTCTTTGGTGGCATAATCCAGAGTTGCTGAATTCAAAGGATTAAACATACATTACATGGGGGAAAGGGCTCTGAGTGTGTGTTGGTTTGCTAGGGCTGCCAGAACAAATACCATAGACTTAAACAACAGAAACTTATTTCCTCAAAGTATCAAAGTTCTAGATGTCCGAGATTAAGGGGTCAGCAGGGCTTTTGAGGACCTCTCTTGTTCGCTGGTAGGTATCTTTACATGCTCTTCTCTCTGTGTGTTTCTGTCTTAATCACTTCTTATAAGGACACCAACCCTATTGGATTATAGCCCACCCTAGTGACCTCATTTTAACTTAATTATCTCTTTAAAGACTCTATCTCCAAATACAGAAGAGACTAAATTTGTACACTGGGGAGGATTTGGGGGAATTATGCCAAAATACCTTTCTGTAAACTCAAATTTTCTTTGAAGTTTCTTTTTATCCTAAAATTTTACATGGATTTACATTGCTCTCTGTGATATGTCTATGTTTTTTTTCATGTAAAATAACTTAAAATTTATTTCCAGCTAAATTACTGTATTAAATCCTGTATTGGGTAGTGCTAGCTGCTATCACAAATAAATCCCCAAACTTTAGTGGTCTGAAAAAATGAAAGTTTCCTTTCTTTTCTTTTCGATTTCTTTATTTTCTTTTTTAAAAATTTCAGAATATTTGGGGGCATTTTGATTACATTTTGATTACAAACATTTTGATTACATATATTGCCTTTGCATCCCCCAAGCCAGAGCTATAAGTGTGCACAACCCCCATACAGTGTGCTCTGCACCCATTAGTTGTGAGTTTACCCATCCCCTCCACCCTCGTCCTACCTGCCTGGCACCCGATGAATGTTACTTCCATGTGAGCACCTAAGTGTTGATCAGTTAGTACCAATTTGATAGTGAGTACATGTGGTGCTTGTTTTTTCATTCTTGTGATACTTCACTTTGAAGAATGAGCTCTAGCTCCAACCAGGATAATATATGAGGTACTAATTCACCATTGTTTTTTATGGTTGAGTAGAACTCCATGGTATACATATACCACATTAATCCACTCATGTATTGATGGGCACTTGGGTTGTTTCCACATCTTTGCAATTGTGAATTGTGCTGCTATAAACATTCGAGTGTAGATGTCTTTATTATAAAATGTCTTTTTTTCCCTAGTAGTGGGATTGCTGGATCAAATGGTATTTCTATTTTTAGTTCTTTGGGATATCTCCAAATTACTTTCCACAGAGGTTGTATTAATTTGCACTCCCACCAGCAGTGTAAGAGTGTTCCTATCTCTCCGCATCCATGCTAACATTTGTTGTTTTGGTATTTTTTTTGAGAAAAGCCATTCTTACTGGAGTTGGGTAATAATCTCATTACGGTTTTGATTTGCATTTCCCTGATGATTAGAGATGTTGAGCACTTTTTTATGTTTGCTGGCCATTTTTCTGTCTTCTTTTGCAAAGTTTCTGTTCATGTCTAAAAGTTTCCTTTTTTGATCAACACTCACTCCAGTGTAAGTATTTCTGAGCAGTGAAGTGCTTTTATTCAGAGGGGATTCAGGAATCTTGAACTCAGGCTTCTTCCATCTTCTGGCCTTACCATCTGTCTTAGTCTGCTCAGGCTGCTGTAACAAAGTACCACGGGCTGGGTGGCTCAAACAACAGAAATGTATTGTCGCACAGTTCTGGAGAGTAAAAATCTCAGATCAAGATATTATCAGGGTTGGTTTCTTCTGAGAGCTGGGAGGGAGGGATCTGTTCTAGGTCTCTAAATTCTACCAGGTTTAGACAGAAAGAAAGGTAGGAGAAAGAGTACTATACTAGATATCATGGCTGCTGTGGTCTGCTCTGTATTCACACAAATTAGGTGAGTGAACTTAAGATAATTCTTCATATTTTAGAGTCTCAGTGTCTGCTTTTCTAATGTTCATTTTAGCATTAACATCTTATAATGGTTTAAATCATATTTATCCATCTGTCCCTCTCTCTACATCCTATCATCCATTCAGCCCATCATCCATTCATTCATTCTTCCATCCATCTATCTTGTCATTCAATCAACAAAAATTTATTGAGTACCTATAATGTTCCCAGCAGCAAGCCAATGTCTGGGAATATGATAATGGATGAGACACAATCTCTTTCTTCAAGACATTTACTAGTCTAAGGGGAGAGTCAGACAAGTAACAAGTACATAGATTCTCTGTATCCCCCTTCTACATTATAATACTTCAAATATTTGAGGAAGGGTAACATTTCCCACTTTTTCTCTGCTGGCTTCTTGTTTCTAGATTATATATACCCCAATTTCTTTAACTATTCCTCATGTAACACAGTTTCCTCACTCTTTTAAATTAATGTTCTGGGGTATTTTCTATTTTTTCTTAATTCAGAAGTATTAATAAATAAGAGCTATGCTACTTGATTAGGAAGTGGACACTAATCAAGCTTTGCCCAGGCTGGGGTCTCACACTAATTTAATCTGGATCAAGACCAGATGTTACAAATTATAATGGCCTCTCAGATTATATTTTTCTTGTGTTTTCTCCAGTTGTGTCCCTAAAGCACACTTATTGAGTTCTCATTTATGGTGGAGTGCTATATTGGGCAAGGTTAGCAGACACCTTTTAGTAAAATGCAGAAGTCATAATATTGACACAAGGGCCATAATATTAAAAAGTCAAACAGTAAAACAAAATAAAAAATCATTAATCAAATGCCAGGCACTTAGTGAACTTTATCTCATAACAACTCTATGAAATATTCACCATTTCATCATTGGGTCTGTCATGTCTCAGAGGATAAATGAGATAAATGACTTGCCCACAGTCATACAGCTGGGATGAGAGGCTGGGACTTATCCCCAGGTTTCTTTGATCCTACAGACTTGGCTCATAGTCTTTATGCTTAAGCATCTCTCTCAGGGCCCTCTGGTCAATTAAAGATTAGGGGATTGCTTGGTGGAGTTTCTGTGGGGCTGCTGAGATATAAGGGGAAGTCAGCTGGCAGATTGAGGCCAGACCTCATGGAGATTAATTCTTGATGGAGACATTATGGTCCTGGGTTTAGGCCTTAGCTTTTCCTTTCAAGATCTCACTTCTATTATTTTGTCAGAGTGAACAGACTTTGAGGGATAGAGTCTCTCTAACATAATACAAAAGAGAATGATTTATAAACCACAGTCCCAATTTACCATGGGAAATAGAACTGATTTTTTAAAATCAGGAGCATTTTTCCCAACCAGACATTCCCTTGCTGTGGGGTCAGTCACTCAGAAGAACAAATAATAATTCAGAACATTGCTTGTGAGCATAGAATTTACAGCAAAGAGATTAGATATTGCCCAAGGGAAGTCTCCCCAGGCTAATATAACTTGGAGTTAATCCTTCTCTGCCCTACGGTTATTTCTGCCTAAATTACTAGAATCCGTCTTCTAGAATCACAACATAATTTTCCTTGGTCACTGTTAGTCTTAGACACACCGACAATCTAACCTTCCTATTCTCTTTAGGTAATATTTCTCTTTTGGAAATATCTATTATCAAAAACATCTCTTGTGACATTACTTGATGTTGTAATGTTTTAAATTATTGTTTATCTTTATTAGTTCACACTGTAGGTTGTCTGCTTCTTAATGAGGCTTGGGTTGTACCTTGTATTGGGCATGGGGGTGTGTGTCATCCATTTTGCAGCAGCTAGGAGATTTGGGGCATTGACCTCAGCTAGAAGGATGAGCTCTAATTAGTCTAAAAAATCCCAGTAAAGCCTTGCTCCAAAGCCAATACTAGTGTCTGTTTTAGGATGCCAGGACTAAGCTGTCATGCCATTTCCATGGCTAGAGGGATTGGTCCAGGAATTTTTGCTATTGCAATCTGGGTAAATGTGATATGAAGATAAATTTTGGAGAGGGGCAATTCTCGAAAAAGATTCTTTGCTTTTAGGAGGGAGCCACTGAAGGAGTATGAGTATAAGGCCAGAGTGGTTAGAGCTACTTTTCTGCTAATCTGAAGCCCCATAGCAGAGGGAATAATTTAGATCAGTGGAGGAAAAGGGGGCTGGAGTCAATGTATTATGTCAAGTCCAAAGCCCAGCCTACCTCTAGACTTTCATTCACGTGATCAAATAAATTTCCTCTTTGTGGGATGCAGTTTAATTTAGGTTTTTTTGATACATACAACTGAAAGCATGGCAACTGAAGGATGACTTTCTCAAATTCATTTTATATTCACAAACCATCAGGAAAAGTTCTGCAGATGACCAGATCGATCCATTATATATGATTTTTTGATACTCTCAGTTTAGTGAATGAGATCTTTTAAATAGCCATTTGATTGTGAGGTCCAATTTGCCTTTTGTGCAATTACTGTAGTTATCATTAATCCAGCCATGGCTTATGGAAATATCAGCATAGTCATTTTTTTTGAGCTTGAGGCAGGAACTGATTTTTATATATATCTATATATCAGTCAAATGCATCGTTCCCCAAAACTATCAACTTTCCAGCTTGCTAGACTCATCCTGGCACCAAGAGCATTTTTGTTCAGCATTAGTTCCACAGACGTTGTCAGAAAATTTTGCCACCTCTGGATCCCCAGCTGAATCAAATTTAGTGGCCTATTGTTCAAGATCTGACCCGAATCACAAATACCTTCAAAGCGCTGGCTCCTGATGATGATGAGGTTAAGGCAGAATGTACCGATGTACTGCTTCCTTCTCAGAAACAATCTTTCTATGAATAAAAAGTCAGTTGAACTTCACGACCCAATTAACTTGCCTTCTGGAGCAAGCTCTTTATGTTGTTACAGATCAGTAACAAATATTTAGCAGTTTGACAGCTGATCTGTGGACCTCACTTTGACTAGCCATTCACTCTTTCATTTAACAAACATTACTGAACTGATATGTGGAAGTGACCCAAGAATAATCTTGGGAGTTATCTAAGAAACTTCTGTCTTACTCTCCATATTCAGCCAGACATTATGCCCTCCTCTGTATTCCTGCCCCCATTAACTTGACACAGCTTCCATTACTTTCTAAAATGCTACCATTTCCCTGCTGCTAGTCTTGCCCTGTCCAACATTTCTGTGCTCAGGGTTCTTTCTAGCTTCTGTGTCAACGAAAGCTATTATGCTATGGTGGGCTTTTTGCTGAATATACCATAAATGGATGTTAGTGCTTTGTGTTGCAAATTTTCTTGGAGAATGAGCCCTTCACCATGCTATGCTGAGATGAATGTGTTCTGCAACTTGTGTGGTTTCGTCTGTGGCCTCCCTTTATGCCATTTGTGTACTGGAGAGCATTTTGAACTAATAATGGTTGAAAATGATAATGCTAAACCTGTGGCAAAGAGACAAAGGAATAGGTCTTGTAGGATGTAATAATGCAAATTCTGTGGTAGTAGGCATCTTTAGTAAGTGGTTCAGGAAAGAGAAGTTATAAAAGGGGGGGTGGGTGAATACTCTTTGAAACTATGAGGAGTGTCAAATTTATCACTGCAACCTGGGAGAATTAACCAACTGTGTGAATGATAGCAGAGTGAGAGAAACTGTAGTCAGTAGAATATAATAATTTTGGATGATTTGATGAGAATGGAAGTGCAACGGTGCTTGTGGGATCATGGGACCTCATCTCCCTGGGAATGATGATTCATTGACGTCTAAGTGCTGATTAAAACTAAAACCAATTTCCACCAATGCATTCCTGTGCTTAAAGGGTTATTTTTTAATTGCAGATGCTTAATATTATAATTTCTATGTCCCTTAGTTTTTAAAGAACTAAAACCTTATTTTATTATTGTCTTATATAAATCTCACTAAAATGTATCATATTCTTTGCTTTATTTCTGGCAATGTTGCTAAATAAGTTTAAGTTTTTATGACAACTTTTTGATTCATTATTATGAACATTGTATATGTTATATTATTCTGTAATGTGGTACTAGGTAGGCAATTATGGGGTACTGTTTTACCTCTTTATAAACCTTGTAGGTGAGAATGGCCTAGAACATTTTAGATAAACAAGAGTAATGAGGGAGTCCCTACCAAGTACTTTAATGCCATATAAAGTTACAGTAATCAATAATGTTTTTATGGTATGGAAACAGAATATACAGCCCAGATTCTTTTTCTAATATATAATAAGTATTTAGTATATAATAAATGTAGAATTTCAAATCAGCCAAGAAAGAATAGATTATTTAAAAAATAACATTTGGACAATTATCTAATCATTAAGACCAAAAAATGTTTAGTCTACTTCATATGATTAATCCTAGATATATTAAAGAACTACTAGAAAATATAGTAGAAATGTATATTTATATAATATGGGGTTAAGGAAGGGTTTTTGAAGCAGGATATTAAAGCCTTAAAGGTAAAGACTGATAATTTATATACATAAAAACTTTAAGACTTCTGAATTTTAAACACACTCTAACCCCATAAAGTAAAAGAATAATGGTGTCTCACGCACTAAAATGGCTACTATTCAAAAGCCAGAAAATAAATAAGTATTGGTGAGGATGTAGAAAAACTGGAACCCTTCTGCACTGTTGGTGGGAATGTAGATTGGCACAGCCACTGTGGAAAACAATATGACACTTCCTTAAAGAATTAAATATATGATCCAGCAACTCTGTTTCTGGGTATACACCTAAAAGGATTGAAAGCAGAGAGTCAAAGAGGTATTTGAACACTCATGCTCATAGCAGTATTACTCACAATCATTGAGGGATGGAAGTAACCCAAGTGTCCGTCAACAGATGAATGGATAAGCAAAATGTGGTCTATATGCCCAAAGGAATATTATTCACCTTTAAAAGGAAGGTGATTCTGACACATGCTGCAACATGCATGAACATTGAGGACACTATTTTAGGTGAAATAAACCAGTTGCAAAAGGACAAATACTGTGTGATTCCACTGGTATCCACAGAGACAGAATACAGAATGGTGATTGCTAGGAGCTGAGGGGAGAGGGAAATGGGTAGTTGTTGTTTAATGGGTACAGAGTTTCAGTTTTACAGGACGACAAAAGTTCTGGAGATCAATGGTTGTGATGGTTGCATAACAACATGAATGTATTTAATGCCACCGAATTGTACATTTAAAAATGGTTAAGATGATAAAATGATAAATTTTATGTTATATGTATTTATCACAATTAAAAAAATCAATAAAAGAGGAATGGTGAAGCTTAGGGGCAAGAGCACACTCTAGAGTCACACTCGGCTGGGTTTTATCATCTTTCCTCCTACTGGCTCAGTGACTTTGGGCGTGGTTGTTAAACTCTCTGTGCCAGACTCTTCTCATCTCAGGGTTACTCAGAATACTCAGTGAGATGATTCCTGTAAAGTGGTTTTTACAATGTGTGGGACATAATAACTGGTCAATAAACAAGGCCTACCGTTATGTTAAAAGTGAAATGATGAACATATAGACTTATAGACTTGATATATAAAGAACTTTAACAAATCAATGAGAAAATGGTACAAAACCCTAGAGTGTATGGACAAAGGACATGTTAGATATTTTTGATTTGAAGGAATAAAGACTTTTCTGGGCTAACTTAATTAGAGACTTTTTGAAGCATAAATTAAGGAGACAGAGTCTTAGAGAAATACAAGAATAGGAAATTAGCACAAGATTGGAAATAGGGCTAAGGTAGTTCTAGGGATCCTGGCGGTAGAATCTCCATTTCACTTCTCTGTCATTAATGGGATTTCTCTCCTTTGGTTCAATCTCTGTCTCATTTCTTCTCATCTAATAAATCATTGCCTCACTCCTTTTATCTATCGTATCTACATCAGAGTTTCTACTTACTCCTGATTTGTGCTTCCTCGTATCTTTAATGTCCTCATAGCTTTGGTTTGCTTCGGCCCCTCCTGGATCTTATTCAGAATATTTTTTCAGCTTTAGTTCCCACTGCTAACAGACTGCTTTTCCTCCATTTCTCTGAATCAAATTATTAGAAGTAGAATCTGATTGGAGCTTTCCTTGTTTTTGGCAAGAATCTTATCGAGCCTTTCTTTGTTTGCGGCAAGGTTTTTTTGAAGCTCACTGCTCAGCAACTTTTGGCTACACTTATTCCATGAGACCAGCCTTATTCCAGTCAGCTGTGGTCTGGGTGGTAAATTTCTGTGGGGTACAAAAGAAGATTTTCTAGGACTGCTTCTACAGAAGGGGCTATTTGCATTTTCTAAATCTGCTTTTTATAAATCACTTTTGTAATGACCAGATTGTTAGATTTTTCTAGCTGAAGATTTGATAATTCCTTTATTTCTAATGTCTGCTTTTAATATTTCAGCCCTGTTTCTATGATCTTGTTCACAAACTGCTAATCTATTATCCAAACTTCAGTCTGTGAGTCAGAACAAGACAGAGGTATAATGGGACCATGAGATCACCACAGAAGATAATCATACTGGTAAGCTTGATTTACCTTGATTTACTGAAGAGAATAAGTCAATGAGCTCTGGTTTGAGGGTACTTTTTTTTTCTTTACTAAAGCACATGATTTTGCCTTAGAGGCTTTTTGGATTACTTAGGTTTGCATGGATTCTGAGAAGGTGAGGTTGCTAAACTCTAGCTATCAGATTGAGTGCACGTTTCTTGTACATCTGAGCAGATGTGACACCTTTAGTCACAGTATGTCATATTACTTTACGTACTTGCCTTACTTTCTACCCTCCCCGCCAGTGCCTTTGCTAGGAAATGTTTCCCTTTCAGTAGAAAAATAAGCCAAATTTTCTTGTTATCTTTTGGTTAAGGGAGGCAGTGCTTTTTTTTTTACAGGGAAAACAATTAAAAGTAATCTAAAACTCTATAGTGTCAAAGTAAGATGATTTTTTTATGCAAATACTACCTTGAAGTTTTTAACCATCTGTTCTTAATTGAGCTTGCAGGAGGTTATCCTTATAGTCTAAGAGACATACTGCGAATGGTTAGGTACATGCTGGAGAGCCCAAGAAATAGGGATCAACATAGTGTATGATAAAATAAATTAGTCAAAGGAAAAATTTTACTTGTGTTTGAACATGAAAAATGGAACTGAATTGAAAAGAGGAAGGAGATACTCTTGAGTTCAGTAGTGGAAATAGTCAAAGGTAAACCATGGTGATTTTGTTTGGGGACCCACATATATGCATATCATGTAGGAAGATATAATTTCTTCCATAGCAATAAACTATTTCTATTTCTTCTTATTTGTTGTGAATTAGGCTTTGTTGTTCTGCAGGACCCCCAGAGATCTTGAAGAAAGACTATACAGATATGGATAAAGCAAACCCTTTATCCTATCTCTGGCATATTTTTAATGTAAAAAGGTTGCAGCTTGGTGATGAAGACCCGATAGCTTGCAAAGGAGGAGACTCTCTGAGAACTCACAGAATGAATTTCAAATCTTGAAGTGCTTGCCCAACGTGGATAAATTGCTGGGATCACAGTTAGTCAACAGCATTTCTGGAGCACTTAGTAAGTGCATAACATGGAAGAGGCTGTAGTACTAGTTCCTGTTTGGGGGCATGTGACTTATGCATAGTCTTGACAGGTTTACAGGTTGATAGAAGAAATATTAGTAGGATCATTGGTCTGACGGCAGAGAAGCGGCATAAATGAACCTGTGTCCAAGTGGGAATTTGTTCAGCTGCTTTTTCTCTCTTTCTAACCTAGCAAAATAACATGAAAAACTTGAAAATCACATGAAGAATCTTGAAGATACAATGCTTGCATTTTAGAAATTAAGAAATGGAAGCTCAGAGAGATTAAAGAGTTGCCCTAGGTAACCCAGCTAGTGAGTGATCAATTCAGGATGGGACCAGACCTACAATATGATTGTCATTTTAATATACTGCTCAGATCTTACACCCTGTTGTCCTTGTGTAAATGGCAATTCATTTTACACTGCATTACTAAAATAACTTTCAGTTTGTTACTATTTCTCAAGGCTTGTAATGGTTGTTTGTTTTATAATATCTGTGTTTTATTAGACAGCCTTGATAGTTCTTTTTATATATGGACAGAGAATTTATGATGAAGTCCTCTTCCTGTATGTTTTGTAAAGTGATTATAAAAGGTTACAAATGGACATATTGTGGGACCAGTAGCTTGCTTTGTGTCAGGTGAGAGGAAGAAATGTGGGTATGAATTCACCATGCATTGGTAATGACCTCGGACTGTGAGCAAAAACATCTGGATTATGGTCCCACCTCTGCATTAATTAGCTCTGCATGCTGGGTCTTAATTTCCTCATCTGGCCAAAGAAAGTTTCGGTTGCATAACCTCTGGGTTCCCCAGAAGATGAAATATCATACTATTCTAGGTCAGGAAAAAGTTAGAGAAACTTTAGTCTATACTTGTTACAGACCTGTAATGGGCTAAAGATTTTAAAAAGCCTAAATGTACATTGTCACAATTCACAAAGCAATTGCCCAAATCTTAATTTCACACTGGCTTTTGAGTTTTCTTACTCACAAAGATGTTGTCTAACTTGAACTGTGAAACAGTGAGACGTGAGTACATCCGCCTTTACATATGCACCGCAACCTCACCGCACTCCTGATTACGCTAGCGAAAGCACTGGGACTCCCTGCCTACCTGCCTTTGCATGTCCTTTTCATTGTCTCACATCCTTCCTACCCTATCTTGCCCTGGCAAATCCTACTCATCCTTTAAGGTCCAACTCAGATACCACCTCCCCTAGCAGCCTCCCATAACCATGTCAGTTGTCGATCAACCAATATTTAATGATCATCTACTATGTGTAAAGCATCTTGTCAGCAGCTGAAGATGGTCACAGCTTCACCTCTCATGGCCTAGTAAGGAAGACTGACATTAAGTAAATAATTATAAATAAATAATAATTATAAGAATGCAAGGCGTTGTGAGGGAAAAGCACCGAATGCTCCTAAAGGAGCTAGTGGAGAAAACTAAACTCAGAAGTAGTGGCTTCCTTCCCTGGGTTCCCATAGCACTTTATTGCACGTCTCTACCATGGCTCTAATTACCTTGCATTCTTACCAGTATTAAGGGTTTATAGATCTATCTCCTCCTCTAGACCTATGTATGTGGTCCAATATGGTAGGCCCTAGCCACCTGTAACCATGTAAAGTAACTAAGATAAAATTAAAATTCAGTTTCTTAGTCATACTAGCCACATTGCAAGTGCTCAGTAGCCACGTGTTGCTAGTGGCCATCATGCTGGCTAGCACGGATAAGACCATTTCCATCACTGCAGTAAGTTCTATTGAGCAGTGCTGCTCCAGACTGTGAATTCTTTGATGTCAAATATCATGTTTCATTCATCTTTGTATCCCTGGGCCCTGGAACAGTGATTTTATTACTCAATGAATATTTGTGCATATGCCTATTATATGCCAGGTACAATTCTAGATCCTGGGGGTGAAGCATTGAACAAAAAATAGTTCTTGCCTTCATGGAACTTACACTTTAGTGGTGCAGATGGGAATTGTATAATCAACACATCAACAGCAAATACATACTATGTCAGATGGCGATGAGTACTATGGAGAAAAGTAAAGCAGGTTATGTTAGGTAAAAAGAGGAGGTGAGGAGTCAGGCGTGGGCAGGAAAGTCCTCACTGAGGGAATGAGTCACCCCAAAGGAGCAGCAAGCATAAGGTCCTTGAGGCAGGAGTGTGCTCGGCTTGTTCCAGCACAAGGAGTGAGGAAAGCAGGGAGTCACAGAAATGGGGGCAGCAGGACAGAAAGGGTGGAGCAGGGCTTTTGGCTTTTACTCTGAGTGAGAGGAGGAAAGCTGAAAAATGCTGAGCAGAGGAGGGAAGAGGTCAGACTTACGTTTTAAATATGATCGGTCTGGCTGCTGTGTTGAGAATAGACTGAAGGGAGCAAAGCCAGAGACATGTTAGAGGCCATTAGGCAGGAGAAAACAGTGGCTCGAATGAGAGGGTGACAGTGAAGGTGGTGAGAAGTGAGCATGTTTAGAACGTAGAGAAGGCAGGATGTGCTGGCGGATTGGATATGAAGTGTGAGGGAAAGAGGAGACAAGGGTGACTCCAAGGACTTTGACCTGAGAAAGTAGAGGAACAGACTTTGCCTCAGCTGAAATGGAGAAGACTCTGGGCATTGCAGATTGGGTAGGAGTATCAGGAGTTTGGGTTTGGGCATATTAAGTTAAAATGTCTGTTGAGCATCTTAGTGGCTATACTAAGCATGAATTAGATATTTCCGTCTGTGTATTCAGGGGAGAGGTCTGGCTAAAGGTGTAAACTCTTGTTGACTGAATGACTAATTGGATGACTGAATGGGATATTATTATTATTTTAGAATGGCAATTCTGAATTGAAGCTGCAGGACTTAGCTCTGGGGAGCAATTTGCATACAGACAAGAGAAAATTCAAAGAGGAGCCCTGACAGTTGGAGCAGGCAATGTATGCACATCCCAATGAATACTACCAATTAATTCACTCTTGAAATTATTTTGAATGGATATTTTAGGACTGTAAATCCAGAATGACCTTCTCTTCAGGTAAGTGGGGAGGTGTATTAGTTTCCTATGGTTGCTATAACAAATTACCACAAATGTAGTGGCTTGTGGCAATACGAACTTACTATTTTGTAATTCTGGAGGTCAGAGTCTGAAATGGGTGTCACAAGGCTAAAGTCAAGGTGTAGCAAGGGCCACGTTCCTTTCTGGAGGCTCTTGTGGAGAAACCGTCTTTCTCATGTGGCATCAGTCTGACTCTGACTCTCCTGCCTCCCTCTTCCACTGATAAGGACCCTTGTGATTACATCAGACCCATTGGATAATACAGGATAATCTTCTTCCTATCTCAAGGTTGTGGATTAGTAGCCTTACTTCTATCTGGAACCTTAATTCCCTCTTGCCATGTAATGTAATATATTCACAGGTTCCAGAGGATTAGGATGTGCCTACCTTTAGAGGAGGGTGATATCTTGAATTTGTTCATTTTTTTCATGCCAAAAGATCAATGTACAATAATAAAAGCAATTGAGAGGATGTCTAGAGCATATACAAGCCCCAATTAGACATCCTCTCAATTGCTTTTATTATTGTACATTGATATTTTGGCAGCAAAAGCCAAAAAAGCCTGAAAATTGCTAAGCCGAAGAGGAACTTGAAGAGTTCATATTTATACAAAGTTGGGTACACATTCTACTTTCAATTAACCTTAAAAATATTTATGGTGTGTGTAAAGACAAACTGAGAGACCTAAGAATATTGTGCTGGAGGCTGTAAGCATGTGAGTGTGTGTGTGGTTGTGTAATTATTCCATACAAACATTTTTATTGGTCATAAATCTTACATAAAGTCATATAAAATGAATGCTGGAGTTTTTCCTACACTACTCTCAGGATTTATTTTTCAACTTTTATGTTTACTTTATATTTACAAGGACCATATTTTATGAACCTAAAATCTGTAAAATGCAAATGCCCTGTGGGTCACAGGATAGAACATCTGACGTTGAGATTGTCTTCAGGTGCCTCTTGTATTTAATTGGTCTAAAAACTGCTGTGTCTTATTCTGAAATGTCTCTCCCAGCATTCTTACCACTGTTCTCATGGCCACCTTTCCAGCTAAGGCCAAGGCCACACTGGGAAAGTTTTCTAATTGGCCTTACTGAGGTGAATCTGGGAGGTAGGAGAGTGCAGTGGTTGAAAGAACGGGTTCTGTAATCAAATTATCCAAGTTCAATCTTATCTTGACCATTTTCTATGGTTACTGCTATGGATGGCTATAGACAAGTTACTTCACCTCTGTAAACCTCAGTTTCCTGTCCTACAAAATTGGGATAGTACTGATCATAAAGTTTATACTGAATTAAGGAGCAAATGAGCTAGTCATGTTTGAGGACAAGAAATGCCAGTGGCTTTGTGTATGGGTCCGGGGTAGTGACGAAGAGAGGTCGGTTAATGGGTATACACATACAGTTAGATAGAAGGAATAAGTTCTAACATTTGATAGCAGAGGAGAGTGACTATAACAGTTAAACAACAGTGTATTGTATTTTTCAAAATAGCTACAAGAGAAAGCCTGAAATGTACTCAACATGTAGAAATGATAAATCTCTGGTGATGGGTACCCTAAATACCCTGACTTGATTATTATGCATTCGATGCATGTAACAAAATTTCACACGTACCCCATAAACATGTAAAAATATAATGTATCATAAAATTTAAAACATAAAAAAATTTAAGGAAAAAAGAAATGCCAGTAACTGGAACACAGTAGGTGAGCAGCAGAGATAATGTGGTCTGAAAGACTGGGCGGAACAAGATCATGTAGGGCTCTGGAGGCCTTGGGTAAAGCGATTGGATATTTTGGAGGGGGTCAGACTGAAGGCAAAGAGAGTATTGTCTGAATTAAGCTTATATGAAAAATTGATGTTGTGTCTTAGAAATATAAAGAAGTAACATCTACAAGACTTGGTGATTTTTTGAATGTTGGGGGAGGCCAGGCAGAAGTCTAGGATGGTTTTCTTGTTTCTGACTTGAGGGACTGGGGGATAGTATCATCATTCTCTGGGACCTGGAATATAGGAGGACAAGCAGGTTTGGGGGAACAGAAAATGAGCGCAGTTTTGGATAGGGATTTAAGGTTCCTGTGAGATATTCAATCGTAGATGTACATATAAAAATAAATATATAGGTTTGGATCTTAGCAGAGTTTGGGTTAGAGATACAGGTTTGAGAGTGTCCTCCTATATTATTTAAAAAATAAAAGATTGAAAAAGAATTAAATAAAATATCTAGAATTTACAAACAGTAGTCATTAGTCAAGAATTAAGTGGCTAGGTCAGAGATTAGATTAAGATTCTGGTTAAGAGAGAATTAGTGACCTCAAAAATAAGTCCTGAGGAAATTGTCCAGAAGGCAACAAAGAGATAAAAACAAAAAATTAAAGAGAAAGAAAGTGCAACAGAATGCACTAAAATGAGGAGATGCAACATATATCTAATAGGAATTCTCTTTTTTTCTCTATATTATTTATATCTATATATAGTTATATAAATATATAGATAAGGGTTGGGCTTGGTGGCTCACATCTGTTACCCTAGCACCTTGGGAGGCCAAGGCAGGAGGATCACTTTAGGCCAAGAGTTCAAGACTAGCCTGTGTAACAAAAGTGAGCTCCCATCTCTACAAAAAATAAAAATCAAAAAAAGTGAATATATAGATACATTTCCAGAAAGATAAAATAGAAAGAATAGGAGAGGAGGCAATATTTGAATAGAGACTAGCAGAACTGAAGAAATACCGGTAAGGTTTATTCTAGGATTATAGGGATGATTTAACTTTATAAAATATGATGTATTTATTATATATTAACATATTGAGATAAATCAGTACATATAGTAAATCAAACAGCCATTTATGTTAACAAATCTCATAAGACTATGAATAGAAAGGAACTTCCTTCCAAAAAAAAAAGGATGTCTACCTAAAACAATGTAAACCTCACATTTAATGGTGAAACATTAAAAGCATTCTCTTAAAATCAGAAAATAATTTAAGTAGTGCTTCCTATCGCCACTTCTATTCGGTGTTGTACTGGAGGTCCACAGAAGCTCAATAAGATGTGAAAATAAATAAAAGATACAGGAATGGAAAAATAAAAAGCCAAATTGTCACTATCACTGATGATATGATTATCTGTATATGAAATTTAAGAGAATCTGTTAATACTTACAAACTAGTAAAAGTAGCCCGAAAGTTCAAGATCGCTGCCTTCAAAACTATTTATAAAAATTAGTAGTATTTGCATATACCAGGTAAAATTGGTTTAAAGACGTAATTTAAAAATATCTTATTCTTCATATCCATGAAACTACAAAGTACGTGAAATTAAGTTTAACATAATGTATGTATAACTTTTGGGGAGAAATTTATAAAATTTTATTGAAGGATATATAAGAAAACTTAAATAAATGGATATATAAGACTTAAATAAATTGAGAGTTATACCATGTATTTGGATAGGAAAACTCAGGGTTTTAAAATTTTGATTCTCCCCCAAATAATCTATAAAACCAAAACCAGTTCAATCTAAATCTTAAATGTTTTCAGAACTTGACAAGTTGTTTCTGCAATTTGTATGGATGAATAAAATGCCAAGAATAGCCAAAGGAAAAAAATTTGAAGAATGTTAAAGAGAATGAACTTCCTGTATCATTTATCAAGTCTTTATTATCAAGGTATAGTAGTTATAATGTGCTGCCCCGGCAGAGCCATGCACACAATGTAATAAGACAGGCATCCTTGACGCAGCCATGCATATAAGAGAAGTGGCTTTCAAGTCAGTGGAGAAAGATAAAATAAATAGAAGATGGTGAGACAATTGGCTTGTCAAATGGAAAAAATAAATTTGTAAGTCCACCTTTCACCATACACAAAAATAGATCCTGCATAGATTAAAAATGCAAAGACAAGTTGAAAAATGTAAAAAAAAATTGATGAAAACAGCTTTATGATTTTTGGGGAGTAGGGAAAGAGTTCTTAACATGAGACTCAAAAAAATACAAACTTTAAAAAGATCGATAACTTTAATCATTTAAAATAGAAAAGATCTGTATGAAAAAAAGACCATAAAATGAAAAGGTAAGGCATAGATTAAAAGAAGATATTTGTAATTCACACAACCAATACAGAATTAGTAAACAAAATACATATTAAATAAGCAGCTAAAACCAATAAAAAGGAAATATTTCAATAGATAATGGATAAAGGATATGAAAAGTCAATTAGGAGAAGAAGAAATCTTTAAAGCCGATAAGTCCATAAAATGTTGCAAAACCTGATTGATCATTAGGGGAGATGAGACTTAAAACCAAATGGGACAACATTTTGTAACCAGAAGATTGGCAAAATTTAAAAACTCTGATCATATGAAGTGTTGGCAATAACATGGGAACATCGGAACTTTCAAAAACTGCTGCTATTAGGTACATACTTTGGAGAGTAATGTAACAATATCTATGGATTTGAAGGTGTGTGTATCCTACAAGGCAGTAAATCTACTTCTAAGGTATATATCCTGGTTGAATTATCAAATGAGGAGGTAGCCTCAAAAATGTCAGTGCAGTACTCCATGGTGTATTAATCCATACACCACGTTTTATTAATCCACTTATGAATTGATGGGCACTTGGGTATTGCAAGAATGGAAAAACAAACACCACATATTCTCGCTATTAAATTGGAGCTAACAAATGAGCACACGTGTGCACAGAGGGAAGCAAAACTCAGTGGAAAACAACCAGATGGGAGGAGGAAGGAGGGAAGGGGAATAAACCAACCTAATGGGTACTGCAAACACTATTTGGGTGACAGGCACATCTATGGCCAAGACTTAAGCATTACAAATTTATCCATGTAACCTAAAACGTTTGTACCCCTTAATAATTTGAAAGGAAAAAAATGTCAGTGTAGCATTGTTATAGCAGCAAAAATCAGAAGCAATGTAATTGTTTAAGAATAGAAAAATGGAACATTAAACAGAATTTAATCAGATACTAAACATCAATAATTGTGAATAAGTTAGATCTATATGTATCAAAATGGACACACTGCAAAGTATAACATTGAGTGGAAAACACAATTTGTAAGAGCATATGGTATGGTAACGTTTATGCAAATTGTAAAAAATGTATAAAAACAATGGTATTAATATATGTTGATAGATATATACGTATATAGTTAAAGATAAAAAAATATGGATAGGAAGGGTACATGGTGCTTGTGGTGATTCTTCGAGGGAGGGAAGGAATGGTACCTCCAACATTTTGTTTATTTGTGTTTGCTACATTTTATATTTTAAATATAGGAGGCAAATATTGTCAACTATCAACATTTGTTAAATTGGGAGGAAGGGTGCATTGTGGCTTGTTACATTATTATCTGTATTTTTCTGTATGTTTGAAATACTTCATGGTTGAAATTAAAATATTTATTTAAATGAAGGAAATAGACAAAAATGTTAAGGTCTTTTACCCAGTCCTCATTGTGTGTGACCCACAGCACAAATTTGAGACCATGGCTATGATTTTAGATGAAGTCTTTGGTCTTGAAACTAACAGAGGATAACTGGCTAAGGAGAACTACAAAAATTTAAAAAAGAAGCTATTCTTCTCCTTGGTTTCAAATCTTGTTCTTAATCAACTAAGCTAAGTGTACATAGGTGACAAAATTTATAAACAAATAAAAAGCATTGTTTGCTTGATGAGTTTGGACATAATCACACAATTAAAGAATAATTGTATTGCTTGGGGAACCTAGAACAAAATGCTAACATAGCTAATCAATTTGACATGAAAAATGTTGCATATTATAAAACATTTGGGCTATTAATATCTTGGTATCGAATTCAATTGAATTAATTTCTAAGATGCAGTTTTTGTTGAGAGAAAAGTATTAAGCAATTTGTTTTAATTTAGTCTTTATAAAATGATGATGTGTAGGAAGTTGCAAAAAAGGTAGCTTTGAACAGAATTTGAGGACTTTGAAAAGAAGGGGGAAAAAACACCCCCTCTTTCCTGCATTTACAGATTTTCAGAGTTCATAAATCCCATTCACCTGCAAAGGTTAGGTTCCTAAAACCCTCATGGTAAGAGAGTTTCTTAAACTTTTATTTATTTTTTAGTTAGGGGACTTTAGGACCTAGGAGAAATGTAAGATAGAAGAGCAAGATTTCGAGAGCAAACACGTCAAAGCCACAGAGCCAGTGCTGTGGCTCCTGATCGTCTGATTAAGGCTGGTTACAGGACTGTCCCAGCAATTCCATATATTAGAACTGGAATTGTCACAGTTGCTGAAAATGTTTAGAGAAGGAAATTCCATCATACTCAGATTTCGTATAAAAGGAACTAATGACTGGGGAGAAAAAACTCTAAACATATCTGACTGAATTAAACTATAGAATTATAGAATCCTGTGTTACTAAAGCTGGAAGAAACCTTAGAAGTTTCTAGTTTAACCTTTTCATTTTTCATCTATGGCAGGAATATTTAAAGCTGTGTCTAAAGGCACAATTGGCTCAACTCTTTTCTAATTTATCCTGACAGTCGTAACAGTTAAACCAATTGTGTGTGGAAAGAGACATAGAGACGATTTCAAGTGGGGTATTAACCTCTTGATACGTTATTTTAAATATCAGTCATAAAAAAGCCAAAGTTTAGAAGCCTAGCTTATGTCTTATGTCATCTTGCATATTTTAAATGCACCATAGTTGAAATTTAAATGCCAAATTGTCTAGGTCTCAAATATTGCCAAATATGCCTTAAATAGACAACGACTATGCTATTTATAACCTACAGAACACCATGAAAAACCTCATTTTCCTAAGTGTAAAGTGTGGAAGCCAGGATGAAAGAGAATGTTTCACTTGATTTATAAGGTTTAAAATATTAAAAATAAGGCATCCCCATCCAAGACCTGGCTTCCAACATTTGATGAGTATTTATCTGACTGCTTGAACTGTCTCTTCGCATAAACTGTCTCATTACAGTTAGATTGCTTTTTCAAAGAGTTCTGAAAAATTGTCTTCCAGGTAGGTTTGAGTGGTTCACCAGGTGCGGAAATTTCCTAAGATGAATTTTGAAAGTCCATTCAATTTTTTTTGGAGATAAATGGAGAGAAACCTCTGGAGGCTGTATGTATGAGAAAAAATAGGGCTTGCAGGAAACACAGAAATGCTTTCAGGCTTCTAGGCCACTTGTGTACTTTCTTGTGGCAGAGAGCAAGATGAAATTAAACGTGCAAGGATTTCATTAGGGAGAAAGCCCGTGAAAGGAAATAGGAAGCCGGGGATGGCTGGGAGAATTGTTGGACCACGAGGCAAGTCTCACTCTGAGTGTAAGAAGGAGAGAGGTTGGATGGAAGGGTCCTAGAGTGCCCAACAGTCTAAGGAAGGTTTGACATAGCCTTTGAGGGTCCTTGAGCCAAAGTTGGACAATACATGTTTGTGTCTCCCAGGAGCCAGGAACCTGTCTGCCTGAGACTCCCTGCCGCACACACTCCTTGGCAGGCAGCTGCCTGGAGAAGTGGAGCCTTGGGGCAAAGGCTGAGAAGGATTTCACAGAACAGCAGCTGGGGCCCTGAATCAATTTCACTCCCTGTAGTAGGATGTTGGCAACATGCATCCTCACGGCTGCTACCTCCACCCATGGGCAAAATGATGGGAGAGGCAGCTCCATCTGCATTCCCTCCACCTTCCTTGCTCCGCCACCTCCCTTTTCCTTTATTGAGTGGTTCTTCCCTACTCCTCTCAGACATACATTCAGAGCCTTTGAAATGTCTTTTACTCTTGAGAAACGGTTTGCTCCTGGAAAAGATCTGATATTCACAGTAGGGTAAAACTTCATGTTCTTCAAACATTTTGCATTTGTATCCCCTAGAAGAATTTCTCAAAAAAAATGGTGTATCCATTTGCAAATCTTTAGTTTTGGGTGACTTATTTTTAATATTTTAACGCTTATAAATCAACTGAAATGCTCTCTTTCTTTCTAGCTTCCACACTTTACACTAAGGAAAATGAGGTTTTTCATGGTGTTCTATAGGTTATAACTAGCATAATCCCTGTCTATTTAAGGCATATTTGGCAGCATGCAATACTTAGACAATTTGGCATTTAAATTTCAACTGTGGTGCTCTTAAAATATGCAGGATAAGTTTTTTTTTAAATGATGTATACATTCACAGATTTTTTATGTAGACATCTACAAATTTTCTGCCATAATACTTCTGTGTATGACGACAACAAAACTCTTTTCTAAGATTCAACAGAGAAGCAGGTTTTCATTGCTCACTATATCATACCAGAGATCCAGGGAGTCTGCAACTGTTGAGGGAGGATCCAGACAGCAGGGCTGCAATGCATTCCGGGTGGGCATCTTTTAACAGAGGTCCACCAGCTTCTGTTGTCCCATTCGCCTCACAAGAGAGACTACCGAGGATGGTGATGTGTTGGGGGACCCAAGTCTTAATTTAATTGTTTGTGGGGTGATGACAAGGCAGGTGCTACCTAGCTGGCCCTTACTCAGATATCAGGACACATACGGCACAGTAAAGAGTTGTTGAATATTAATCAATGTAGAACTGAATCAATTGCTCTGGTGTCTCAAAAAGTTTATTTTCTGCAGATTGGATGCACCTTATCAAACTTAGGCTCATTTTTCTTCCCAAGCAGAGACTGCTGCACTTTGCACTAGCTGACATTGTTTGTCTGTCCTCTACTGTGACCCGGGGAAAAGTGAATTGTTTCTAATGTGCTCAATGCATTCTTGATTTCCTCAAGGTGAGAGTCCACATGCAACTTCCTGGTTGAATACTAATGGGGAAATACATTACTGACCATGGCAGAAATCTGAAATTTGTGGCCAACTGTGGACTTAAAACAGGGAGAGAGCCTGTGCAGAGAAGATGTGCTTTTTTTGCTCAGACATCCTTATTCAAATCTTCATTCAAGTTGTATCTTGTTGCTCTCCTATACTGGCTGTGGTTCATACAGAATACAGCTCAGTCGTTTTGCTTTCATCTGTGGCTCAAGGACATCTTGGCATTTTCTTCTATTTTTGACCAATACAGCATATTGCTATTACTAAATTTATAGACTCTGCTTTTGTTTGGGAAAATGATCTGATTTTTCAATACAGTAGGATTTAGTGCCACTAATATACTTTAAAATAGCATTTTAAAATTGCCTTTTCCCCCTACTTAGGCATCTAGTTGCTTTTTCCAACTTACAATTTTTATGGATGAGACTTCCATTTAACACCATGATTTAGATTAAATTACTTTCTTAAAATCACATTGCTCCCATAGTCTACTTAGTTTTCTAATTCCCATATGCTCCACTATTGCTGAAGAAACTTCATCTATATGATGTGACTGAAGAGGCAGCCTTCGTTCACAACACAGCACAATCTGTTAAAGTGGTAAATATTACCCATTTCTATTATTAGAGCTGAAATGGATTTTTCTCTTGCTGCATTTTCAAGATGTGACATAATGAGATAGCAAGCATGGAAAAGTCAGAAATAGTGGAAGCTGACGGTCGTCATCAGTACCAGGAAAACTTGGATTAAGTCTGCCTTGCCTGGCTCCTGATTCGTTCACACAACGCCCCCAGGCCATCTCATTCTCTGTTTGAATTATAGGGTGCTATGTGAGCTTTGCAGATACTGGGGTAAGGAAGCGTGAAGCAAGGTTTCCAATTCTATATTGGTTTTCAGACTGAACGAGAACAGAAAAATTCTTGCTTGATGTTTCAATTCTCTTCAGCCTTCTACAGACACACCTTCCCAGCTCTGAGAACTAGCTGAGTATTTCTTCACTCTACCTAGAGAGGCTTCTGACTTCTCCCTCCTTGACTACCAACTAAAATTGTAAACAAACAAACAGCTCCCCTAAACTCCCCACAACTGTCCTTGTTGCAGAGTGCTATTGAAAGCAGCATAGTGTACAATTTCTAGCAGAAATTAGGGAAGAATGGGGGAAAGGGAATGTGTGTGTGTGTGTGTGTGTGTGTGTGTATAGACCTCACAAAAGCGAGGAAGGAGCTGGGGTAACTAGAGAATCTCAAGGTATTTTTTAATATAAAAAGTGTTATCTTAAACAGCTTTATAATTAAAAATAAGATTCGTTTTTGAGCCTACTAATTTGTTAAAAGAAAACTTTTACATCTTCAACCAGGCTATTAACATTGTAGTTTACTAGTTAATGCCTGCATTGAGTGCATCAGTGGAATTCAACTCAGTTTTCCCTATGCTCAGTTTGTGCGTTAATCGCTGATACTGCACAGTCTGGCTTTTCTCATTGCTTAAATAGTTTCCTATTCTTTTATGTTATTATTAGAACAGAGTATATTGAGGTTTCCAGACAAAGTTAATAGGGTAGCATGGCTTGATTTGTTTTAATAAACATTGGATAAAATTGCTGGTTTCACTAGAGTGGTCTGATTTGCAGCTCCCAGTGGAAATCTGCTCTGTGAGTCATGTGCTTTGGAATTAGAATAGATGCAAGCTTCTTGTCTTCCTTACAAGTCATATGTGGTAGTAGGAAGAGGATTGGCTGGAGTGTCAGAATCCATGTCTTCTAAATACCAGCTTTGCCAGTAAGGAGACTTCCAACCTCAGGGGAGGTGCTTAGCCCCTCTGTGGCCTATTTCCTTATGTGTAAAACTGTAAGAGATGGACCTTATGATCTTTCTTTATGATTTAGGAATACCTGAAAATTTATAAAATCTGAACAAGAAACATTAGTGAAGTACCATATGCTTGGTATTGTTTAGTAAATGAATAACAGGGACACCAAAAATTTTTGTGTTGACAGATGAAAAATGATTCTAGTGGGAAGAGGAAGGACTGAATCAGTGATTTGTTTGGTTTGTTAAGATGTCTGCAGCATGCTAACTAAATATAAGGGGTTTAGCCACACATGATAGTAACCTTTCAAGTGTCTCTGTCTTCCTTGTTGACTGACTGATTTTGGTTCACCAGTTTGACCTCTGCAGCAGGCATTAGTTAAGAAACTTAATGACTCCTTTCTAGATCTGGTGCTTAAGGGTACATATTACTACCTCTCTTCCAGAGCTTAGAGCAATGACTGATGGAAACATTTTATGTGTGGCTACAAGAACTCACCTACAAAAGCATGCAGTAGCATCTGAGAAAGCGAATATTATTTATATAAAGAATTCCTTACCTTAAACTCCCCTCACCACACAAAAATGTTTTTACCGAAAATGTTGATGTCATGGGCTTAATATAGACGTAGCCCTAAGTTTCAAGGATGAATAATTGATGTGATAGATTGCTGTCATTTATTGGATACTCACTGCATGCCAGGCACTGTGCATTATATATACATTATCATTTTTAGGCATTATCTCATTTTAATGTTATCAATGATTTTATAAAGGAGGAAGTATTATTGTCCTGTTTTGCTGATAATGCAACTGAGGCCCAGAGGGATTATATGACTTCTCCAGTTTCAACATAACTAGTAAGTGTTAGAACTAGAGCTCAAATTCATGTTGGTTTCACCAGAAGGCGTTATTTTCACCAATGTTATTCAATTCTATGTCACTGGGTCATCTGTCTTCTGCCCCAATGCCAACTCCCTTACTTCCATCCTCAAACGTCCCCCATCTCCATGGTGTCACGGTGATGCCGTAAGTGAAAAGATGTCTTCTATAACACAGGTATACTTTGAAGGACCTGTGTTCCTGCCCTACTAATTGAGATTCTGAAACTTTCCTTCCTGGGTAGAGCTATTGGAAAATACCTGGGAAATGACGTATTCCTGTTTACACGGAGAGATCGCTATTTCCTAAATTTAAGAGGATTTCTCCAAATTTAACTGCATGTCTTTCTTCCCATTGAAAATAAAAGTGCCTCTCAGCCAAGAAATGAGCAGAATATTTCCCCAACAGGTCCTTTAATTTGCAGATGCTTGAAAATGAATGAAGATCAAAAGCTTTTTCATAGACCACTTTCCCCTCTGGGAGATATTTGAGCATGTCAAGAATAAGCATCACTTTAAAAAATTAAGAAAACAAGTTGGATTTTAAATATGTTTCAAAAATTGTTCTGCGCAAATGTTATGCCATTTTGTGCTATTCAGTTCTTTTAGCCATCCAATGAATTGTATTTTCCTACATCTAACCCATGTTGTGAGGACATATAGGCTTTTGTAGCACAGAACATCTTAATTTAACCAGAAAGATCATTACCATGCAACACATTTTTATATTGCAGAAAGCTCCACAAAAAGGTATCTGTGTACTTGCAGATAAGGATGTTCCCATTTAGATTAACTGAAAGAAAAACAAGCCTGACAATGGATGTTGCCTTCAAAAAAATAAATAATCTGATTTTCAAATAACATCTTAAAGCCACTGTGGGAATAGCTGTCATTCTGTCAGATAGAGTTGGCCTAGTTTTCTGTGGACCATCTTAAATGGCAAGGGCCAAATGTGTGTTTCAGATTTTCAGTTGAATTGTTTCTTCTGGCAGCGTCTGAACTGTTTGACCATTTCTTTTTGTTAGGATGTGGGTTAGTATTTTTTGTCTTACTTACTGAAGTTGCTTAGACCCAATTAGGGCCAACCCCAGACAAAACCGTGATAGAGATGAGGGTTGTTTGAAGTATCCCCTAATCCTCCTTTTAGCATTCTCCTCCAGGAAGTGTGTGTACCCCGCTTCTAAGGGGAAGTGCTGGTTTATTGCCTGTTCCTCTGGCTCTGACCCCAGGACGCTCTGGTTAACTGTCACCATTCTCATCTCCACTCCCCACACATGTTCCGGAACACCCTCTCACCTTGCCTTTCATTAGTGCCTACCTGACCAAGTTCCGTTTTCCCCAGGGTGACTGAGGCTAATGTGATAAACTAATGACCGATACTGGGTGAGCAAAACATTAGCATTTAAATAGGGATCTTCTGAAGGAGGCACACTTAGCAGGGAAGAGATCTGCAGAGGGAGCAATCGCAGGTATGATGACAGGCCCAGGTCAAAGATAATTTTGTCAGATGGGGCCTTGAGGTTGTGCGCAGGGTCAGCCCGAGTTTCTAGCCTTTCATTCAGTCAGGATTTCAAACGTTGATGGCAGTATCCCAACCGCCTTCACAGGACTTTTCACATAAGTATTCTGACCCAAGAACATTTCCTCCTACTTCTTGATGGGCTCTACCTGTCCTCCTTCAGAGGAGTATACCGGTCTTGAAACAACTGAAAAGAGAACCTCTCTAGCAGTTAGGAAGGAAACTTAAATAAACCTGCGGCGAATGGACATTTGTGAAAGGTCCTAAGTCCAGGGCCCCTGCTTTGCCTCATGCCAGGGGCCTCATTCACAAAGAATGGCATTGACTGCTGCTTGCTGGAGACCTGTGCACAGAGGGTCTGCTGACATGTGGGTGTGTGCTTGGGACACCCGAACAAAGGTGGCCTCCGCTGAGCCCAGCAGCCCTACAGAGGGATGTAGGCATTTTCACTCTCCCCTTTTCTGTAGGTACAACAATAAGTATCCTGATTTAGGGCTCCAAGCTCACCGTCATCCTTTCACCCCCTTAAATACTGAGAAAATAAGAGGTTGCTACATGAGGCAAAGACGACGATGGGGGCGTCAGGACCATTTAATAAGCCTGCTTAAAGAATTCCTGTAGGAAAGCAGCACCGACTTAAGGCTGGTTGCTTTATTATCTTTATTAATATGTCCAACGTCCCCTCCCTGGTTCTTTGGATAAAGATGATGGGAGAGACATCTGTTCCAAAGCTGTTTCACTGAAGGGTGAGTTTGATGACTTAATGCCTTTTCAAACTTGTGCTGCCACTGCTGTTCTTTGGTTTTGATTTTAAAGCAGCTGAATGGAATCTCTAAGCCTTCCATTATGTCTGAGTTTTTTTTTTTTAAATTCTGAAGAAATAATTTAGAACACGTCAAGGACAAATGGAGTTATA
>CAUYRT010023169.1:0-18967 GCA_963574885.1 Lepilemur ruficaudatus
TATCCCAAGAATGGATGGACAGGCACCACATGTACTCACCAGCCAATTGGTATTAGCTGATCAACACCTAAGTGGACACACAGGAACAACATTTATTGGGTGTCGGGCAGACGGGAGAGGGGAGGAGGGGATGGGTATATACATACATAATGAGTGCGATGTACACCGTCTGGGGGATGGTCAGGCTTGAGGCTCTGACTGGAGGGGGGAGAGGGGCAAGGGCAATGTACGTAACCTTAACATTTGTACCCCCATAATATGCTACAATAAAAAAAAAGTAAAAAAAAAAGAAAGACCTGTTTGAAAGAGATTTTCAACTGTTTCTTTATAAAAGTCAAATATACCTCGTAAGAGCAAAGATTTACCATTCTTTAGGCTTTTTAATAAAATTGTATGTCATAGGCTCTTAGGACAGTTATTAAAGATGTCCAATAATGGTGCAAACATGGGAAAAAACACAGCCTCCCAAGAAACTGCTAGAAGGATTAACTTCATTTGGATATTTAAGTTCTTGTTTATTTAAAATATGAATTGCCACCTCAACTAAAGTACAAGTTCTGTATTTTCAGGGACATTCTTGATTGTTATGTTTAATCACCACTTTGACTGCCACATCATGTATATATAGGACTAACTTTATAGAAGCATATTATATATCAATACTTGTATGCAGATCAAGTGGTGAACTGAATGTCTTGTTAAAATGTACCAGAATGAAACTTGTGCTGGAATATCTACCATCTATTTAAATTAATTCCAAAGTATGTGATTACTGGAACTGAAGGTCTTTAATTGCATCTTTAGAAAAGGAATGGGCATCTCTATTTATTCGGCATTTAAATTCAATGCACTGCAATGTCTCTTCTCTTTGCACTTTACTCAGTAATTGGGTGTTGACTCTCTGTCCTCAGGCTAAGTCACTGCTTATGTTGTTAAGATATAGACTGGCTGCTCCTGTGTGACTACTTCCTAGCTTTAATCCATTGTCCATCCTTTCCCCAGATTCCAATAATGAATGGGGTCCTTCATTCATTGAAAGAATGTCCTTGGACTTATTTGTGTTCCATGATGTCCATACACTGCAATGATCCCTTGGCCTTCCAACTTTGCAGTTTGCAGAGATGCAACAGCCTGGTATACTTTACAGGCAACTATATGCTGTGGTTTTATAGAGCAGAGACACCTTTCTACCAGAAAGCACCTCTAGTCTCTATACGCATCCTTGCAACTACACATACTTTTCTAAGAACACTGATTTAACATAAGAACTCCTGTTCCAAAACTTTGTTTAGTCTTATTTGGAGGGAGCGGATCATAATAAAAATCTGCTTGAGTCTCAAAGATTTCTATTAACACAATATGGCATTCTTGCATTTCTTTATTTCTGAGAGTATTGTCAGATTTCATTCAATTAAGGACTTCTTCACTTTCTTAGGGATATATTTTATTTATTGCCTCTCTCAAGAAAATGTTGTGTCATTCTTTCTAGGTTTCTTTTTTAATTGAGGTGAATACCCAGGAGTGAGATGCGTGGGTCTTCACTGTATAATTCAATGTGTTCTTATAAATGCTTACACGTGTGTGCTCCACACTGCTGTCAAGATACCAAACATTTCTGTCACCTCAGAAGGTTCCTGTATTCCCCTTCCCGGTCATCCCCACCAAGAACTGTTCTGAGTTCCATCACCATAAATTAGTTTTGTCTGTCCTAAATTTACATGCAAATGGATTAGAATATACTCCCTTTTGCGTCCAGCTGCTTTCACTCAGCATATTTATCAATGTTTTTTCATATATCAGTAGACTATTTTTATTGTTGAGTAATATTGTTTGGCATGTATATACTGTAATTTGTTTATTCACTCCCATAGTGATGGGCATTTGAGTTGCTTCCCAGTTTTCAGTTGTTATAAATGAAGCTGCCGTGAACATCTGCTGGCAAATTTTTGGTGAACGTAAATTTTCAATTTTCATGAGTAAATCCATCAGTGGAACTGCTGAGTCATAGGGTCAGCATAGCTTTTTAAGAAACTGACAAACTCTTTACCAAAGTGCTTTTTATCACTGATAGAGTTCCAATTCTACCGCCGCTAGTGTCTCAATTTCTTCATAGGTTTTTATAATTTAGTTATTCTAGTGGATGTACAATGGTACCTCATTGTGATTTTAATTTATATTTCCCAAATAATTAACAATATTAAGCACATTCTTATGTGCTTAATGGTCATTCCTGTTTTCCTTGTGTGCTGTCATATGGATAAAGTGTTCAGGTTTTCATCCCTTAGAATGACATATGCCAAAGGACATTTTAGGTGCTCTTTATCAAACTGAAGTAGTGTCCTACCTTGCTGAGGATTTTCATTATGAATGGGTGTTGAATTTTGTCAAGTGTTTTTTTCTGTATCTATCATGATATTAATCAATTTGCTCTTTTATTGTGTTAATGTGGTGAATTACATTAATTGATTTTTAAAGGTTGAATAAATCTTGCATTTCTGGGATATGCAACACTGGTCAGGAAGTTTTATCCTTTTTGTGTTTCTAGATTCAATTTCTAATACTGTTTTCAGAATTTTTGTGTCAATGTTCATGACAGGTATTGGCGAGTGATATTCTTTTGTTGCAAATTTGGTATCAGGTTTATGATCACCTCGTAAAGCAAATTGTGAAGGGTTCCCTCCTCTATTTTCTGAAAGGGTTTGTTAAAGACTTATTATTTCTTTCATAAATGTTTGATAGAATTTACTGGGATTTTTGTCTAGCATCCAACATTCTTTCTGGCTTTATACCTGTCTACACTTACTTTGTAATTACCACTATTCCACCTCTCCTTCTTGGCCTTTAAGTTCCATCCAACTCAAAAATGTTTTCTTCTATCAAACTTTCCATAATGCCATTAACTTAGTGCAATATGTCACTGCCCCTAAATCCAAACTGTCATAACCTTTAATCTCATTGATTTGATGCTTATTCTTTTTTGCCTTTTTATTATAATTATTACCTTCATGTTTTATATTCCCTACAATTTTAAGTAAATTTGAGGATCTTTATATTCCCTACTCTATTGTAGGGAATATAAAGATCCTCAAATTTACTTAAAATTGTTTTGAATCAGTAGCATATAATGCAGAAAATTTTATTTAATGTATAATTCATTTTTTATTTGGTCAAAACTAACGGAAGGTCGACCTTTTCTTCTGACCAATTTCAAGTAATATAACAGGAATCATATTTACCTTATCACCTGAAATAACTTCATTTCCACCCATGCCCCTATAAAAGGCACAGTATATGAAATAATAGCTTTTAGACACTGCACATCATCAATGAAGGGCAATGATGACCATCAAATGGAAAACAAAATATGGTGAACCCTACAATTGCCCCAGCTTACTGCCTTAAGAGAGTTTCTGTGTGACAGCAAGAGGAAGTGGAATCCAAGCCGTGTGCAGTGGATTCCCTGAGTTGATAAGACAGAGCTGAGAGTCCAGGGAGACCAAGGTGGCTAAAGGTCAGAGCACATCAGAGGAAAGGGAACTTCAGAGAAAGAGAGAACTGCAGAGGGCTTACCTCAGGTATTCAACAGGGAGCTAATCAGTGAATTTGTGCAAGGAAACTACCCAAGACCAGGGATGTAAGAGTGCCTTGTGCTGACTCAAGGTAGGGTGCCTGTTTTGACAAGTCATCCTAAAAATCACGTTTCACGGGGCATTGGACAGAAAACTCAGAAGGGTCTTGCTTTAGTAGTGGGAAATAATTAGCCCTAGACTAAATAATTAGCCTGCTGTGGTCCCACCTAACAAATTATTTTTCAATTACTATTATAAAACTGTTGTTAAAAAAAAAAGCTATAGGGAATTTTTTTCCCCCACTCTTATTCAGCTGAGAGTATTTTTGAAAATTTTCTCTTGTAATGTCATCTTTTACTCATTGGCTATTTAGAAGTGTCCCCTCCCCTGCCAAGTGTTTGGCAATTTTTCAGGTACTCTTTTGTTATTAATTTTCCATTTAATTCTGCATAATATTCATTATTTTGATTTTATTATAAGTTTACTATTCTTTGAACCCTGGTATAATTCACTGTCATTGTTTATTGTCTCAGGATTCCAAACTCTACGCTGTGTCCCTCTTACCTTCAGCACATACCTGTCCCCCTACCTGGAGTCTGATTTTAGTCCTAGGTGAGTTCTGACAGCAGGGTTCAAATCAAGTAATGCTTCCCCCTTAGGTAGGTCCAGTTAAGTTTGGAGTGACACAAGTGCTCTTTATGACTCATGCCCCTGTCCCCAGAACTTTAAGCCCTGGAGACATTTCACTCCAATGAAACATTTGGGGGCACACTGGCTTAAATATGATTGGAATCATGCAGCATGTTCTTCCTGAATTCAGACCCCTGTTCAGCAATTCCATCACTTTAAATCCATCAAGGTAGTTGAATTCTTTTGTGGAAACTTCTACCATTACAGCAAAATCCTGTCACTTGTATGTCTTCTCTCCTCTTCCTTTCTTTATCTATCTCATTCTTAATCATGTTTCATATGCACATTTTTATGTGCTGAGCCACCAAATGAACAATATTTGCATTGTTTTCTTACTCCTTTTTAAAAGTAAAATGTAAGTTAAACTTTTATTGTTTATTAAAGATGTATGTCAGTAATAACTACCTTTGCTTCAATTAAGTTCTGCTAACTTTATCTGGTTTATGAGCCACTGTGGGAGAAGAAAATATCATATGTTTCTATTTCCATATATACATATCTGATATCTTCCAGCAGCTTCCAAGCCAGTCAGATTCCTATGGAATCGCTATTTTCATCAAGCCACAGAATCTTTACTTAAGCTAACATATGCTGTCTTTCTGAAAAAAAAAAAATCTTCTAAAAAGGACTGAAATATTGAGTTGGTTATCAGTAGTTACCATATTATTCCTCTTTCTATTTTAATCTAGCTAGATGTTTTATCTGGGACAAGTTACACATTTTTCTTCAGGCTTCATTTTCCCACCAGTGAAAAGAAAGTTGTATCAGATGTTCACCAATATTTCTCTTAGTTCGATAATCTGGGACACTATGACTCTACAATTCTACATGTTCTACCTTATTAGGAAAAAATTATTTGAGTGCAAAAATAGTTTGTATCCTTCTTCTCCTCACTGGGTACCTTGTTATGTGGTCAAAAGAGGCTAAATGCCCTCTGGATGAAAAATTTATTACTGTTGTTCAAAGAGTGCTTACAGTCCTGAATCTCGAACTTTTTGCCTTGTTAAAATCTTGAAGCACTTGGTATAATCATTAAACCCAATGACTTGCCAGAGATTAGCCAAAGCAATTCAAATCAATCAGAGGCTTCTCTGTTTTTTCCCTCCCTTCCCAGTTCCAGTGCATTTTAACCAGGAAACCCATGCCATAAAGAGATAATAGTGGTTAAACAATAAATATTCTCTCTTTAAGTGTTGGACAGGTTGCTAAAGAGTCAAAACGACAGCTCCACTCATCCGCGTGCATAGAAATTACATTTTCTTCTCTTATGTTTCCTGAATCTTTTTCTCACCAAAGGCTCTATTCCAGCAGGCAGCAGAGAAGAACAAAAGTAAATTAAAAGTATCTGCTATTTCCTGGAGCCTCAATTATGCTCCAAATCTGAATTAAGAAAAGCCTAGGTGGTGAAGCATAGCTGGTTTGATCTGGTCCATCCTTGTAGCAAAAATTCAAAATCTTGGTGGGGCTGCCACCAATGCTACTGATCAAAGAGAAAGGATAACTCGGGCTGGGAGAAAAGTGTTTAGCCCCAAGCTTCCAGCACTTGTCTGTGATGGGTCATCAAAGACTCCGTGCAAATGATGTCTCAGCCCAGGGGGTCAGACACCACTGGAGGAAAGAGTGGTGGTGTGCAGACACCAGGACACATGCCCTTTATACTCTCAGATCAGCTGGGGGGAATCCTAAAATCCCTCTTCAAGTCTGATTTTCCACTGAATCAGTAGTCCCAAACTTGACTACAGTCCTGCGGGGCTTCACTTTATTCTTCTAACGTAGTGTTTCTGAATTTGTGACCTGGGACCCACCTACTTACAGTGCTGATTAACTACGCAGCACAAAATCTCTGACCCTTCTGATCGACCTACTGAATCCAGTGTGAAGGTGTGCCCAAGAGACCTACATAATTAAGAAGTTTCCCTGCAGTTCTTTGTCCTGACTGCCACCTTTGTCATTAGACATTAGCTGCCAGATTTCCTTGGGAAGCAAAATTGGAAGGAATGGACAGAATCCTTTCCTTATTGGAGGGTCCCTGCACCACCTTGCCAATCAATGACCCGGATCTGCTCCCTTCCATGCTCTTCTGTGTGAATACTCAGCTAACAATTCAATTCTTGCCAGCGGGGTCAAATTTTCATTTGCTTATTCTCCTGATGTCATTATTCTTTGTTTTTGCATGATCGTATGTGTGCCAGAAACATACTAAAGGAGGCATGTGGAAGTGATTTTGTCAGATGCCTCCAAAAGTTATAATCTTATATGTCAGAAAATCTGATAAAATCTGATAGCCCCAAACTTTCCATGAAAACACAATCCTATCAAACTGTCTTAAAGAATGTAGCATTATTCATCTACATTCTTATAACCATGTGGAAAAGTGCTTGTTTCAATTTAATTAACAAAAGATGATATGAATAACTGTCATAATCTTCAATCTGATAGAGAAAATTTATGAAGTTGATATTCCAAATTATTTTCTCTTTGCCCTGACCAAATCTGAGCTGCTTTTCATATTAAATAACCACGTGTATTTCTTTGCCAGCCAAATTTAATTTTATATGACCTGTATCATTTTAGTTGTAAGTTTCCTCTTTCATTTGTTGTAAAGGAAACCCTAATTGACATTATATTTAGGCATTTTTTGCCAGAAATATCCTCCCAGGTCAATTTCTTTCCACACAAACAAGATAAAATCTGTCCTGTTCTCATCTATAAAGAACATTGTCATGAAGTCCATCTGTCCTGCAGTGTCTCCCATGGGAAGAACAGAATTGAGGTCCTCTTCAAGCTTCTGGACAAAATCAGAGACTGCAAGTGTCTACTCCTGACTCCCCCAGCCCACATCCGAGCACTTTCCCCAGGACCCTAACCTCCTTGTGAAGTTGACAGACAACTGAGCTCCTGATTGTTCCCTTGAAGCTCCCCAGGTGGACTCAACACACATGGCTTGGGCAAGGTCTTCAATCGCCAGATGAGCTGGACTGCAAAGTCAGCCTCAGAGGAGGAGGCAATTAATCTTCCCAAATCTACATCCAGATCTGTCAGAATCTCTAAGTAAACTGAAACTCAGCCTTTCCTGACCCTGCAATAAAAACTCTCAGAGTACTGAGCTGGGGGTCTTCAGATCCCTCAGTCTCCACTCAGTACAAATGGATTTGGATATAAAGAGGCACTCCAAGAGTCCAGGAGGAAACTTGCCCAGAAAGCTAGCATTGACCTGCAGCCTCTACACAACAGATCTCTCCTGAACCCTGTCCAAACCTGCACTGAGCCTCTCCTCCCATCACCAGCCATGCTCCAGGCCATCCCCTCAGGATGGCCTTCAGGAGACTGGACAATGGATGGTGGGGCTCCAGAATCATGACATCTCCCTCTTCCCACCACACTTGCGAAGGGAGGATTTCCACCATGCTCCCAATCCCTCAGGGGTTGGTCTCCACCAAAATTTTTCTCCTTCTTCTGCTCTGCCACTTGTTCCCAAGGGATCTCAGGTAAGGGTAGGTTTGGTTCTTTTCCCTCAGTATTTCACCTGGGCTTTGGTTTCTCACCTGAAACTTCTTCCTCTATTTGGGACGATCTGGCAACCTATGTCTGTAGTCGGCCATATTCAACTCACTCTTTTCAATTTTTTTTAAAAGTATGTAAAGGACTCCTGAAACCTAAAAGTTTGAGAACACTTTCTCTAAAAATAGTGGTTATTCACTGATGATAGAATCGTTTTGCTCCAAATTCCTAGAAACCCATACTTATTTTCCTTTCAAGGATTTTTAGACTTGCTTACAGCATCCTGATCTGCCATGACATGATAAGTGCCAAATAGCAGAGCTATTTGAACTGTGTTCCAGAACAGGTGAAGAAGCTTATTTTTCCCTGTATCTTACTCAAAGATGCCAATTTGGGGCCTTCTCAATAAATGGCTAGTGGAAAAGCAACCAAATATACCATATGTGGCCCCTACAATTCTAAAAGCCCTATCAAAAAATAAATGTCTATTTCTTAGTAGTAGTGGCTGCAAGGTGCTCTTATTTATTTATTTTTTCTTTTCCTTCTAAAGGAAATATCCCAACAGGCCACAGATGAATAATCTTTTAAAGTTTAATCAAGGTAGCAGACTCTGAATTATTATGGGGTTTTTCCCCTGACCTTTGGAGATAACAAATGCAAGTTACCAAGACATTAAATTTCTTGCTCCTTTCTGCTTACCAGGTCCTATCAGCATGAGAAAATCAATGTAGTAAACCAATGTGTCCTGAGGGAGATGACAGAATCAAATTCACCACAGACTAATTACAGCGCAGAGTTGTATAACCCTGATGTGAAAGAATGAAGTTGTTCTATTGCTCAAGTCAGGTGAAAGCAAACTGCTAAACTCTGCCTATTAGTAGGAAAACACACTCAAAATATCAATAGCTACATATCAGATGCCAGCGACATGCTGGTTTGCTCTAGCGAGGAGACTGCATGTGGATCAGTTGCAACTGATGTCACTAATAGGTTAAATTCACAATAATTGTGGCTATTCACGTATATGTTTATTTTTTACACAGTCCACATTGGTGATTTGAAAAGAGATGTGATAGATGTAACTATCCTATGTCTTTTAAGTGAGTGATAATGGAACTAATCTTTGAGAGACTCCCATAAAGGAAGTATTGCATTTGTTTATTGTTTTCATGAGAATGAGGAGCTCCTGGGTTTTCACTTGGCTTTTCCCAAAGCTTTTATCTGCTGGGTCAAAGAATCAATAAAGGAATTCTGCAACTTGCTGAGTCTATCTGCTCTACCTATACATGTAAGAACGGAGGATTAACCATATAAGAGTTTTACTTTGACATGAGCTTGAGTCAAAATGTCATTTACCACCTAATCCCATAAGTTTTTGCTCTGGCTAGTCGACTGTTAGGGGTTTGGGGGTCCCCAGAGATTAGAAGTAGCTCAGATTTAAGATTCAATTATTCTAAAAATTTCTGGATGTTTCTCTTTCCCCAGTGCACAATCAGTCAGTTATGCCTGTAACAACCATAATGCAAATGCCGATCAGTTTGAAGAGGACCGCAAAGGAAAATTTGAGCACATTCTTGTGAAATTATTTCAAGGATATTCCTCAAGCCTCTCCGGCACCACCCCTTCCCCATTTTCTTAGGAGAAATCAGTCTTTACTATTTCAGACATAGATATTGATGGGAGTCGAGCTGGTTGAAGACCTGTGACTTAGCTCAGATTAAGTAGGATTTTATTTCTAGGGACCTCATGATCAATGACACACAATCAAAGTTCTCTACATGCCTAAATATTCTGATTATCATCCCTGTCTTGTTTCTCACAGCTAAGTGCTACTGCCATTTATGAACCCAGGTATTCTATCATCTTCCATACAATCATCATGCAGAGAATAAATATAGTACTTTTCAAGGATGCCAAGACTCCCCTCAGTAGTTCATTTTTCATAACTCTATGGATAAAATTCTTCTAGATGCTCTCAGAGGATGGAGTCATGGGGTGGGCAAGCTGGTCACCTGTAGTAAATTCATCCCAGTCTACCAATATTTGTACTTTTTCTTCTTCTTATATCAAGGAATTTTTAGCTTTCAACTTCATTCACTGCAGCTCGTTTTTAAATGTAGGTTTTAGTTAACCAATGATCCAAACAACTAGAACTATTTCTAGCTTTTTAATCTCATTTACTGACTCCAAAATAGTTCTTTATCCAATCAATGAATTCAACATTATATAAATGATATTTCTCTTCATTTTTACCTAGCACCCTTCTATACATATTCCTTGATTATTTTGCCAGTATAAATTATTATCATAAATTTAAAACATCTAATAATGGTTTTATCTTATGTATTTATCTTCCATATTAAACTTTGCATTAGCCTCTGAGTCTTACCGTAATCTGACTGTGATTATCTACATGGAGGTGACTAAGGATAATGGGGAAAGATAGGACCTGAGGCCTTATCAGGGCCTTCAAGCAAAGAATGACTATTCTCCTCAGATAAAAGAAAGGTTTCTTCTAGCAAGAAGACATTAGTTTTGTATTTGGGTACCTATAACTGTAAATTTTGCCATCCTCATTCTACAGGTCTCAATCTGAACCAAGACTTCAACTTTCATTAGTAAAGCTGGTGAATCCAAATTACACTTTACTGCAACAATATACAGGTTTAGTCTAAGTCTAGTTTTTGGATATGTAAATGTTGTGACTACAAAATATAAAATGCTCTCTGTAGGAAAGCAATAAACTCCCTCTTTTACTGATGATACTGAGAATTTAAAACCCCCCAACCTGTCATTTTATGTGTTAATCTCCCCAATGCAATTAGAATTCACAGGTCTGCCCACAGTCCTTGTATTCTCTAGAAACATCATGTAGCGCTATTTTCCACTATCAGCTGTCCTTCAATTGGCACTTTATGCCAGATTACAAGGAATAATTTGAATAGCTGTTTCACAACTGGGTACCACCAGAATCCTTTCCTTTGATAATAACAAATTCTCACTGCCTTCAAGCCTGATAACTAATCCCATAGGCCCAATCTGAAGTTTTGACAACCTATTTGTTTGTTACCCACAGCTACATCTTGAACCAATAATAGTAAATGTTAAAATATAGTGAAAATAGAATGCTATAGCCATTTTAAGTGAAAAGAAATCAATATAGGGAATAAGGTGCTTTGAAATTATTCCAAATGATGGAGGAGTAAAATCCAGCTTGGGCATTTGAGAATAAATTGCAGAACACAACAGATTTGGCTTGCCAGTGGAGCTGCTACACCTACCATGATCAGAAAGGTTGACTGTCAGGCTTGGATTATTAGTTTCAAGATAATACCACATTGGCTGGGATCAGGAAGTTGCCACCTACAACTGTTGGCTCCAGAACCATTTTTCACCTACTATATCTGCATTAGCAGATGCAATTTGCTGTACTGTCTGCCTTTTGGTATGTGTGAAGCTACTGACAAGACACTAGGTCCTGTTATATATTAATGCTACTATAAAGAAACCTAACATCTCTATGGATTTGCTTGACATCAGAAAAAGCACGATGAGCATTCATGTAGACTTCACCTTAACTTGCTTTCCAAAATTAAGCAAGTGCATCTGATGGGTTGAATTCAAATCGTGCAGAGAATCTAAGTCACAAAAAAGTCTAGGAAATATAGTTTATAGACTTACAGTCTCAGAATTTTAAGATGGCACACTAGAATGAGGCTAGAATGGATAATCTGTGCAACCCATTTTATTCACCATTCCATTGATTAAGTGAATAATAATGATAAAGTAATAATTAAAAAAAGAACTTCCCAATTATAGGTCCTCTCTGGTTTAGCCTTTTCCTTCTAGAGACCATGGTAATCATGAGGCTGGATTGAGTGATTTACCTATTCAAACAACGAACTGAAGAGATAAGAAACAATCAAAATATATTTAAGCACACTACTGATATTGGTCAAACATAGACATATCTCAAAAAAATAAACTTGTCTTAATCCAGGCCATTTTTGACTAAAATATTCAGCTAATCAATCAAATTCAGCTAATCAATCAAATTCATCTAAATTAGAGTTGCCACTGCTACACACTATATTCCAGTGATATTTATCTTACTGTTTCTGTAATTCACTGAGGCCAATATCAGTATTAAATTCTAAATTCTTGCATCAATTCATGGAAGTAATGAAAAATCATTAAGAGTAGTTGGTAAGCTAAAAGTATAAGCTAAATATATGTATGAGAATACTCTAGCGAGAAAATATAAGCACGTATCATGTTTATTCTCATGTTCAACTTCACTTCAGGGAACCTCTTTGCAAATCCCTTTAAAGTGCTGAGTTAAAGGAAGAAACAGAGCTTGTTAGAAGCCTGAAATCAGCTAAATTTAGATATGTAAATGTATCCGCAGGGCTTGCTTACACTCCATAGGCAGTTTACACAATCTCTCTGTCTTTTTTTTTTTTTTCTTCTTACTCCACCCCTAATTAAAAGAGCAGCTCAGTTACAGGGTCAAATTCCCCATGCCGACTTAGCTTTGTGGCTGCTTTGAGGGGGGTAGAAGTACGCCACAGAGAAGTGGCAATTAGTTCCCCGTAATTAAGGAGTGCATGGTACTAGCAAATGGAGGTGGGCCACTTCCAGGCTGCTGAGTGGGAAAACATGAATTGGATTAGGAAGAATTTCCCAAGCACAGTTTCTCCTAGAAATGGGTTCACTATTTTTCCTGGAAATGGCATACAGTCCTGGGATGAAACCCAAACAAAATAACTGCAATTCTGAGTTCGGTTGGAAAGTGGAGAAGCTCACACAGACCCACTCAAGAAGAGAGGCCCTCGGAACAAATTGGTGCCATTTATAATGAGATAAAAAGCTCCCTCAGCCACCCACAGCAGAACTCTAAGGTGCTTCAATATGTCATTTCAGAATCAAAGCTTGTTGGATATAGCTCAGATATAGAAATATAAGCAAAGTTAGTGTTTTTAGCTTTATTTCAAATTTTTAGGTGCTTAAATAACAGGGTTTTTATTATTATTATTATTATTATTATTGTTACTGCTGCAGGCAACAGAGAGCCAGTAACTTTACTTAAGTAATGGGAACTTTGCGCCCAGAATAAATATCAAAAGATTCAGAAACACAATCATAAAACTACCAGGAACCTAAGTAACTTTTTATAGGTTGTTTAACAATTTAATTTATTAAATTATTGCATCTCTAATTTTTTTCTGTGCTCAAATCCCTTTTCTCTTCTGACCAGCTACCTATTCTAACTCACTATTGTTCCACTACAAATATTTTGGCCTTCACAAGACTCTCAGTTTGCCATAATCCCAACTCTACTCACAGTATTTATTCATTGCTTTCCACGTCAAACAATTGGTTCCTTCACTCTCATACTCCTAAGAAAAAAAAATGTGAGTAGTAGCTAATTTGAAGGTCAACACAAATTTGGTAAATTGGCCTGCTTCAATTTTTTTTTATTAATGTCATTTTATGTATTTATTTTAGAAACGCTAATTCTAATCTACACTTTTCTTGTTGGTAGTTTATAAGTTTCTCAGTTCACAAAAACCGTGACATACATTGTTTTTCTATTATAGTCCTTATTTCATTCACAAGTACCCATCCCTGCTCCCTACATTAATATTTTTTTTGGCTGCAGGGAAATATTTGGGTCTGGAGAACTTGGAGATGGTTTCAGGCCAACTGTCTAGACATCCGTACTGGTCAGCTGTACAACAGTGCTGTATAACAAGCCACCCAAACATTTAATGGCTTTCACTGATAAGCTTTTATTTCTTGCACATGTGTGAAGAGTTGATTGCAGTTCAGTGACCTCAGGTGATGCTAGTTTAGCTTCAGACTATACAAAAGCTACATGCTCCGTGAACTAGCAGTTACCCAAGGAATGTTTTTCTTATGGCAAAAGGAAGGAATGTAAAAGGACATCATCAACATGAAATTACATTTTCAAATATCTGTTCAGGTCATAGCTGCTAACATCCCACTGGAAACAGAAATTTTTATAGCCAAGCCAAAATTCAGTATAGTCCAACCTCAATGAGACTATGGGAAACATGTAGATATTTAACAGTATTATAGAAGAGTAAAAAACTAAGACCAATAATCCAATCTAAAATGAAAGCTCCACAATCACCCATATTTTACTGCTCTCCACAATGCATGGCTCCCGAAACTCTCAAGATAGGCTGGTACCCAGAACTAAAGGAGGATGTAACCTGTAGTTAGCATCAGACCCCACAAGTTAAAAGGCGTAGTCTGACAAAACTGCCCTAACTTTAGACGCCAAGCACATATCCTAGGCCCCCTGCACTGCCTGACTAGCTATAAATCAAGGATTCTCATGACCTCTTCCTCAGGTTTGATAATTTGATAGCACAACTCACAGACCTTAGGAAGCCACCTTACTTACATTTATAGTTTCTTATAAAGGATATGAATGAAAAATCAGATGAAGAGGTACATAGAGTGAAGGGTCCCAAGTCCAGGACAGTCTGTCCTTGTAGAGTCGGGGTACACCACCCTCACTGTATGTGGATGTGTTTGCTAACCTGGAAACTCTCTGAACCTAAGAGCTTAGGGGGTTCTGTGGAGATTTTATTACATAGACGCAATTGATTAAATTATTGGTCACTGGGAATTGAACTCAATCTCCAACCCCTCTCTTCTCCTCAGAGGTAGGGGGAAGGGAATAGGTCTGAAAAGCTGAAGGTCCTAACCCTCTAACCATGGCTTGGTCTTTCTGGAGCCAACCCCCATCCTAAAGCTATCTAGATGCTCCTCAGCCAAGAGTCATCTTCTTAAGTATAAGACACTCACCACTCAAGAGAGTCCAAAGATTTTAGGAGCTCTGTGCCAGGAATGGAGACAAAGACCACTTTTTCAAAATATCACAGCAGACAATTTAATAATATGACTGAATACATATATTTGAAATATAGAGTAAATATAAGTTAAAAACCCATCATTGAAAATCTATGTTATAAAGCAGAAATACTAGTAACACTCATAGATTCCTTGTCCTAAGATTACATTGACTGAGTTTGGGAGACAATTATGTAAATTTTAGAGTGAGCCCTTTAGTTCAATTACCACACACATAATAGGATTCAGTCAAAGCAAAGCCATATGCATATCTGTATAAACACACGCACGCGTACGCATAAACACACACGTTATTAGAAGCATGTGTCCACATAGGCAGATAGTCTAATGCATAAGCCAAAAGTCTCTGGTTTTTTTGATGCAACCATCTGTCTGGAACAAGGATGGAATGGACCTTTTTAAAAGTATCATTATAAAGATTTTGTTCTTTTAGCTTGAATATAGGAAACAGGCTTTGATTAAAGCTTATGGGCATTATGTTCTCAGAATTATCAGGAAATCTTACAAATAAATAAATACGCAAGCAAGTAAACAAGCAAATACATTTAAAGACAATTTTAAAGCCAAGAAAAAAAGCTTTCACACCTCACAAATTTCACCAGCAAACCAGTCAACCACATGAGGTCAGGGACTTTGTTTGTGTGGTTAGTTTGTTTTATTGCTGTAACTCCAGCGCTTTGCTCAGTTTCTATCAAATAGTCAGCACTAAATAAATATTTACCAAAGGAACAAATTTCCCATGAATTAATCCTTCATAATTTTTTCCACAAAATCTATGGCCAAGAAAACCCTATATCGTTGGAGGCATCCCCACCAGCTTTGCCTACTAGAAAACATATTTTCCGAACCAAAGTATGGTAGGAACTGAGCGTCACTGAACCAGAACACTGACCGCCCTGTGACAAGTCAGGCAGAGCAATTGGCTAGTTTAAGGTCATACTATGAAACATGAGATGAGAAGAATATTTTCAATCAAAACGTTGCTTTTGACTATAAGGAAGAACACAGTTCTTGTGAGAAATTAAAAGATAAGAAGAAGCAAAGACATAGGTAAAGAAAGTCAAAATATAAAATCTGAATCATATAATCACAGCTCAGTAGACAGTGTCAGTTCCAGCACCTAGGACAGTACCTGCCATACAGTCATACAGTAAAAGCTCAAAAAACATTTGTTGAATGTTGAGATAATTCATTCCCTTATTCCCAGTTTATCTGCTCTCAGAAATCCTAAGGAAAAACAATCATTATAACAACCACATAACGATGAAAAATAAAATGGTAGTATTCTAGTTCCTCTCCACCACTAACACTAAACATTTTTCTTGTTTATATATTGGCCATTTAATATTTATCTTTCAAATAGACTGAAGGTTCCATGAGTGCATGGACTTTGTATCATTCCTGATGCATCTTCAGTGCCTTGAATAGTGCCTGGCTTATATGCAATGTTGAATGAATATTTACTTGAAGAAATAATTAGTAATAACAAAGAGCATAAATATAATGGGCTGTAGGATTACTGCTTGTGAAAACCAACCTTATTTTCATACCATAATATCCTCTGTGCCTGAAAATAGATCCTGGAGCACTTTTCAACTTGCTACAGTGTGAAAATAATTCCTTTAAACACTGCCCCTTACCTGTAACTCTCATTTAAAATGAAAATATCTATTAAAGAAATAACAGAATAAGTTGTTGCCACTTTAATGCAAAGCAGTGCACTTGAGATTCTCAATTTCTCTTAGAGCATGGAGCCCCGATAGTGTGAGTTCTTAGTGATTCCCCTTGGGCCTGTGTCTCCAAAGTCCTCATCTACCAGGAAAGTTATAGAAAAGGGAATCTTTATTTTTCCATGAATCACATTTGAAAAATGGCATTGAATATTCCATGCCAGCGGTCGAACCTCATTAGGATAGGATAAGGAGACAGCTGTTTCGAGCAAGCTGCAGAAAGCAATTAAGTGAGAGACAGTAGGAGAAAAAAATTCTTTTTAATCTTTAACTCTGGAGTATCCAGTGTTCTAATATGCTAAGTAGTCTTGTCAACTAATCAACTTTAAAAATCCCACTAGCATGGCCACTTAAAAGAGAGCTCTTCATTAAACTCTGTTCCAAGAAATTCCAGGACATCACATCACATCTGTCTTCCTTCTCACATCTGCATCTGTCTTTTCTCTGAGTCTGAGATCACAGCTGTCTTTTCCTGGTAATCTCCTTAAATCTTGGAATTGACCAAGCAGTTTAACAAACTCTTTTCCTATAAGCTGTAATTGATGAAACTGGGCTTCAGGAGTTTCTCAATCTGAAGTATTTCTCTGAGGTCTGTCCCAAGACTAGATCCAGCAGACTTTTCTAGCAAAGAAAACAGCTCCCTATCTATGATATATGCATTAAAGATGAAAGGCAGAGTGATTTTTAAGGCATGAGCAAGATAATGCAAGAAAAATTATAAAGTTGACCAAGTTTGTCTTCATCATCGTTGTAGCATCTCTAATAACACTGTTCCTGTTTTCTGGAGCCGTCACTCATGTGCACAAGATGCATGCAGAAGGAGCCTGAATGCCCGAGGGCAACTTTATTAACAACCTTATTTTTTGGTGCAATTATTTTGGACATTTTACCATATGAAAGTCCACTAAACCTCTAGGGTGTGCAACTTGGGACTAGAGGATTCACCAGGACATGAAGCATTCAGTGCTATAAATAGGACAATTCTGGGAAAACCAGGATGGTTGGTCACTTCACTAATCCAGGGAGAAACCACCTAGAACACTGTTCTGTAATTCCCTCATTTCATGTATATATATGTTTCATCCATCGTTCCTGGCTCATAACTCCCATAACCCTTGTTAAAGTCTTTTTTTATAATGTATAACTTTAGGGCTCTTTAGGCCTCAGGAGACAGAATCTTTCTTCCTGACCTTCTCCTGTCCTCCTTTCACCTGACCAAGGCAGGACTCTAATCTGATGCTGGGTCAAAAGACCTTCATTCCATTGAGGGTCATACCCCATTCCCTGGAGGAAGGAATGTTGCGTAGAGAGCCAGGAAGAATTTGAACAGATGGGCCTTGCTGGGTTTAGATTATGCACTTTTGTGCAATCACATTTCTACATCATTGTCAATCACGCCTATTTAATGCAGCCTCCTTAAAAATCCAAGAGGACAAGGTTTGGAGAGCTTCCAGATAGCTGAATACGTGGAATTTCCTAGAGAGTGATGTGCCTGGAAAGGGCATGGAAGCTCCATATCCTTTCCCTATACATTTCCTTCTACACATCTTCATCTGTATTCTTTGTAAGGTATTTTATAATAAGCCAGTAAACATGTTTCCCTGAGATCTGTGAGTTGCTCCAGCAAATTAATTGAATCTAAAGAGGGAGTCATGGGAACCCCAACTTGAAGCTGGTCCATCAGAAGTCCTAGAAAGCAGGACTTGTAGCTCCTAAGGGAGTCTTGGGGACTGAGTCCTCATCCTGTTGGATCTCACACTATCTCCAGATAGATGGTGTCAGAATTGGAGGACATCCAGCTGGTGCTTAGTGTATGGAGGAAAAAACCCATATTTGGCCACAGAAGTCTTCTGTGTTGATGATTATTATACTCTGAGAGCAAAGGGAAAAACACAGTTTAAGAGTTTTTTTCCCCAAAACACCTGCCAAGCCCCCTTCTCTTTCAGACACACATATTTCGCTTAGATGACCATTTCTAACCTCCAGTTCTCATCTTAGTCTTCACTTCTTCTAGGAAGCCTTCCTGGACTCCTCCAAGATTGAATTATGTGCCTGTTAAACAAGCTGATATCATCACCTTGTTTTGAACCCCTTGCTAGAATTTACCATACTATCTTAATTTCCTTTTTTTTTATTTTTATTTTTTTATTTTTTTATTGGGGGAAAACTGAAAAGCATTTACAATACAATGTTTACAGTCACAATTTGTAGTGAGCTGATTTCCCAAAATATATTACCACTCAAGTTGACTTATCTTGTTACATTCAAAAACCTACTCTGTCAAAGTAGTCCAGAGAGTGCATACATAGTGCTCCAACTGTATCTACTTACAACCAACACTCCATTTTAAGTTTATAATTAAATGATTTTCAGTGAATTTACCAAGGTGTACAGTTAATCACATGAATAAGTTTTTGAGGACTTCCTTTCCCCTAGTGAGACCCCTAATTCCGCTCCCCAACTACTTTTCAAGCATAACCCACCCCGCCACAGTGACCCCCCCAGGGCGCCCCGCCGGGGGTCTACCGCCCCCCCCCCAATTCCCCCGGGTTCACTCCCACCCGGTGAGCA